>BMAW01092570.1:0-23468 GCA_019974015.1 Nephila pilipes | reverse complement strand
AATATAAACTGCTGTTTGTAGAAAATGCAACACCATGAAGGAATCATCAGAATCAAATGAAATTCGCAGCAAATGTCAATTATAGGATATTATGCAAATTAATAAAGTTTCAGAGCCATCGCGCGTGCGCGGCGTGCGCAGCGCCCTCTGAATTGATGCTGAAAGCGTATAAATAAAGTGCTGTAGCGGGACGTTGAAAAAAGTCTATGATTATTTGTTAGTGGCAAACGTTTAGTGAGACCTGAGTATGCCTCCACGACGGAAGAATAAGAAATTCAAGCAACTTACGGAGTTTGAACGAGGGAGGATAATCGGCCTTCGAGAAGGAGGATTTTCCTATCGCGCAATAGCAGCTCGTATGCAGCGGAACAGTTCCACAGTGATGCGAGTTTGGAAGCAGTGGACCGACGAGCACCGAACAACTCGAAAAACAGGCACTGGACGACAGAAGGTGACGTCAGAGCGCGATGATCGACACCTGCTCCGCATGGCGTTGAATGATCGCACAGCTTCCTCCAGGCAGCTGGCAGCACGTTGGTCTACTGCTACAGGTGTACAATTGTCGGCTTCGTCAATTCGTCGTCGTCTGCTGCACCGTGGATTGCGCGCAAGGGTGCCTTTATACAGGATTCCCCTCACGGCGAATCATCGACGGCTGCGTCGGCAGTGGGCTCTTGAGCACAGAGACAGGCGAGCTGATTGGCACCAAGTTGTCTTTTCAGATGAATCATGCTTCAATTTGTGGACCCATGTTGGCCGTGTTCGTGTTAGACGTTATGCCGGTCAACGCTGCCTTCCTGAGTGTATTATTGAACGACATAGTGGTCGAACACCCGGAGTTATGGTCTGGGGTGCGATTTCGTATGGACGATCCAATTTGATACGAATTGAGGGTAATCTCAATAGCAACAGGTACGTCCGTGAAGTGCTACAGCCCGAAGTCGTTCCTTTCCTTCAAGGCATCCCTGGAGCTATCTTTCAGCAGGATAATGCACGCCCACATGTTGCGTGGACTGTTCGAGACTTCTGTTCAGCACAACGCATGCAACTTCTTCCTTGGCCTGCTTATTCACCGGATATGTCGCCTATTGAGCACGTGTGGGATATGGTTGGTCGGCGTCTCGCTCGTGATCCGCGTCCTGCAGTTTCCAAAGACGAACTTTGGTTGCGCATACAAGCGATATGGAATTCTCTTCCTCAAGCAGATATTCAACATCTGTTTGACTCCATGCCACGTCGTATAGCAGCACTTATTGCAGCGCATGGTGGCTGCACCAAATACTGATTTCGGACGCTTAATTTGTTTCTTTTGTTTTGAAAATTTCATCATTTATTTGTATCAGTACAAGTCGTTTCTGCATTAAATTTCATTTGATTCTGATGATTCTTTCATGGTGTTGCATTTTCTACAAACAGCAGTATATATATATATATATGTTATTGAATAACATAATCAAGTTTCTTAACCAACAAGACAAATGAAATAAATATTAATTACTTTTGGATTAGATTGGCTTAAGTATAAGACTATATTTCATTCATATATTTTATATGCATAAGGCCGTACCACTCGTCTGCTATAGCCTCTAAAATAACCTCTTAACAATTATGTCGTTGGATGTTGGAATTAATGTCGTTGCTTTATGCGTGGTTTCCTCTTCACTAACTTTGTGGACCCTCTTGTAATTTGAATTGTATAAAATTACAATTCCTTGCCAACCAAATTAAACGTGATTAGTCATATTAAATGAAGACAAGAAGTGCAATGAATTTAATTAGAGAGATATGTAAGCGTAATAGAATCGAAATGAATAGAATAATGACAGATGATAACGAGAAGTTGCAGATGTTTGTAAGTTAATTGGAGTGAATTGTTGTAATGATCTTTTGTAGTAAAGGAATTAGAAGTGACTCTTGGCTAGAGTACCAGAAGTCGGATCTGTTGTATGCAAGAAGTGTTTCACTCGGTGTGAAGGAGTTGGTTGGCTAAGACTTTATGTTTCCTTCCAAGTTAGGATTAAAGTGAGTTAAGAGGGAGATTCAAGAGAAAGCGACTTTACATATTCTGTGCAGATAGTTAATAAATTAAGTTGGCTTTCCTTTTCTTCAATTGATTTTGTGAACTTATTATCTATTCAATTAGACTTTAAAATGTCTATGGAGTTTAGTAATGAAGGACAGAGGATACGCATGGAGCTCTCGGATTAGCAAACTGGTAAGAATGGTATCCAGCAGCTGTCGCTTGCGAAACTCTCTCAATTCGTCGCACCATTAGTAAAAGAATTGTACGGCATTTACGAAAGGAATGCGTGACCCAACAAACCATATGTCTTCGCTCTATACGTCCGATTGGCGGACGTACAATTTCGATCGTAGACTCTCTTCTTATCTTTTGCAATTTTTATGAAACTTCCTTTAATTTTCTCTCACTCAATAGCTCTGATGTGGAGGTATCTCCCACTCTGGGGTGAGGTACTCCGTAACTTTACACACCTTCGAACCGTAACCTTTCGTATGGAACAGTTATTCTTCGTGAAAGAATAACTGTTCCTTACCTACAAGAACGATTGCTATATAGCCATTCCAGCTGCTATTCGTTATAATAAATCTCTCATTTTAAAATCTAGTTGAGGAAAAATATCGTGTCGTTTTAACGGAATAGTTAAAAATGAAAATTTAAGGATATGGTTAACCCTGCAACTATATCGCTGGAAAAGGAGGCGAATAAAAATGGCGATGCATCATTCTGAGAATGCTCACCAAGAAAAGAAAGCGCTAAATGGTACGGTTGCAAATAAAAAGTATCTTCAAGAGATATACGTTACATTGTTACCAAAATGCATTTAAATTTTTGAAAAATATAAGTAAAAGTATATAATCAGGCTTTCATTTAAAGACGAACTAAAAACTATAAAACATGTTAATGTAAAATCTATAAAATTCATAAAAGCTTGAGACTCTTAACAAAGATACTTAGGTTATTACACCTAAATTACCATAGCTACTTAAATATGAAATCAACAGAAGTATTAATGCCTCAAGGTTTTATACATTACATTTTATTTTATATTTACAAATTTTTTTTATACCTTTCAGTTCATATTTAAATAAAAGCTTAATTTGAAACTTTTTTACGCACATTTATTTTATTATTTTTAGTCTGGAAATGTGAAGCTAAAAAACAACTACGTGAGTGCAAAATTTCTGTTCAATTGGAAGTTGTTAATTTCGAGGACCAGGTCTTCCCTCTCAAATTAATCACTGCTTGGGTACACCATATTATTGTATTTCATTGGAGTTATAAGTGCATGTAAAATTTCTACTGAATAGGATATTAGAATGTAGGTTAAATTCGAGTATAAATTTTAAAATCTCTATGGAAAGAGTCTCTATACATGTGAACATAGTAAGTTATAATAAAACATACGAAAGAGTCAATACTTTGAAAAAATTATGTCGGACCTGATGCACTATACACTCTGATTGGCACTGTTTGGTTCTCATTAAAGATGAGGCTATCCGTATCAAATTATCGTGCATAATGAATTTCATGTTATGCTTCAATGCCGCACATATTAAGTCGGCAAAAAAAGAGCGAACTTGACATCTGGGAGTATACTGCATCTTGACCTTTCACAAATCTGATGCAAATATACCATATTATCCATATATAACCATACGATATTAATATGTCATTTATATATATATATATACATACACATACACACACACACACACACATATATATATATATATGTAATATTGTTGACGATGATATTCAATAATGATAATGATATTTCAATGATATTGATGATATGTGTGTGTGTGTGTGTGTGTTGACATTGTTGATGGTGGCTGTACTTATATGTATGTATCCATATATAATATGTCCTTTTTACACACACACATATATATATATATATGGTAATTATAATGAATTGGTATTAATAATTGCGGGCGCTTGTATTGTTAATGATTAATAATAATTATCTCAAATTATTTGCTTCAAACTTTTATTAATAGTTTGAAGCCACCTCTCAATTTTCTGGATCGCGCCTTTTAAGAATATGCTTGAAAAAAAATCTAGGTCAATTTCGTAGTTCAACAAAATCGGTAATGAAAAATTAGAAACAAAATAGGAACCCCGAAATGACGCATTTGAATGAAGTATTAGAACGTGTTTTCTTTTAATGCTGATAAACTAAGTCAACAAACTCAAGTCATTCGTTCCCGATAAAGAAAAAAAATGTGCTTGAAAGCTTTTTTTTTTTCCTTTCTCAATATCGAAAGTAACGACCGATTTTTTTATATAGAGAGAGTAAATTTCTTCTTGTTTATTTGACATAAATATAAATTCATTAATATTCCAATATTTCGAGATTTTAATCAAGATTTTATTTTCAAAAACACATCGCTTGAATGACGTATATAACGCTTTTGTTCATCTGGCATTAATTTGACCTTGTTTGTTTTACAAATGGCTCGTGTCGCCATCTGCTGAAGCTGATATAAAAGAGAGAGAAGACTAAATATGGATGATAAATTGATAAGTAAATTCAAAATGAGATTATAGTTAGTTTACTTACGATTTGGACCTAAAAGCCTTTGAATTAAATTACATGTTTAAAATGTGTAGTACTAATAAACACAGTTAAAAATACCTTAATTTGGCAAAATATTTAAATACATGCATTACTTAAGCCATTATTGTTCTATTTAACAGTTATGATTTTTTTTCTTTAATTTTTGCGGTTTACGTCCTTTTCTATTCCAAACACTAAAAAAATTTCTTCGAAGCAAAAAAAAAAAAAAATCAAAATTATAATCAAACTATTTTTTTAACTAAATTGTGAAGGAAGTTGCGAATAATAGTATATTTAATGCGGTTGAATAATAGTATATTTAATTTTTAAATTGAATATTTTACATCTGTTAAAAACTTTAGTAAAATTCTTCTTCGTTATTTTCTTATTAATTCACCAGCTATAAAATTTCAGATGGATGCATTATAACGTGAAATGTTCTGGACCACGGGTGTCCAGATTCAAGAAGAGAGTATGCGCGAAAAAAATTTCAACACCCTTGTGCATGAAAAGTAGCTTCGCAAAATGAATTCAAGAGTTCTCCTTTATCATATATGAGCCTCACCCCCTATGATTCATTTTACTGTTACTTGTTTAGTGTCGCACGTGATAGGAGTCAAGCATCGTGACACGTTTCGTTATTTCTGCAGTTTGTAAGCAGTTATATGACAGGACAGTTAAATTGACAATATGACTGTTTTTCTTTCTAAATTAACCGAGGAAAACAAAACAGTCATTAACTCATCGGTTTTTATCTTTTGTTTAAAATAGGTAAATATATTTTTAGCTCTATTTTAAATCTTGCAATCTATGTTCTTGCTGTTCTTTCCTTATTAGAAATATTATCCTTCATTTCTGTTACTTCCTTATCTTTACCTATACCGAATAAATAACTCAAACATTTTGAAATTTTAGCATCACCTCTAGCCTCAACAAATTCACGCAATAAAAAAAGAAAATATTTCGATGAAAGAATATTATTCAATGAAAAATAGACAGAGGACTATTTTTACTGTTATAGTTTATGTTTTCATACTAGTCTTCAAAAACTATGATTTGAAAGGATGTTATACGTAAAAATATGCTTCCAAATTCGATGTGTATCAAGGAGAGTGTCGTTAAGACAAAACAATGGTACTAAAAGCAGATTTTATATTTCATTAACAGTTTTTTTTTTAAAAATAACATTACATTTCAGGCAGAATCTTTTGTGACGGTTAGTCATATAATCGCCCAAGAAAATTAAAATCATTTTCATATAGAGACTTGTTCAGCAATACTTGGAAAGTGAGGCAGATATTTTAGCATCTTAGTGTTTTTCACTCCGTCATTTTGGGTATGATTTGGTGGAAGTCAATTAACTTTGGTAACAGGGACGAGAGGTTCAAACTTAAAATCTTTGAATTCGAAGAAAACTTTTCCGGTCTTGTTTTACAGCGACCTTCACAACCATACCAAAAGGAATTATTAGCCGTTGTTGAAAAGCCACCACAATTTCCCTGATAAGAAAGACATTTTTAAAATCAGTTTGTCTGATCTAACTATTGCCAAGAGAACTGACCAACTAAGAAAATATGTCGAAAGGAAATTAAAGCTTATAAGTTTAAATTTTATTATTTGATAAGGGAGGAGAGCACTGAATGCTACCGAAACAGCTAAATTCGCCATTTGTATTAGAGGTATTCATGACGATTGTAACTGAATAATTCGATATAAAAACCAACGTTTTTAAAAACAACGTTTTTATATGGTGGCAAAGTTTATTAAAGAAAATTATTGAAATATTAGTTAAAACTGTTGGCTATTTTTAACTTTAAAATTTACTTAAAAAAGAGACATTTTTGAGCGTATTAAAAAATTCATAATACTCATAAAATCAAAACATGCATTTGAAAGTTTGTAAGTCATTCTATTAAAAAAAAATGGGAACCAGAATTCAGAAAAAATTATTGTGATAAAACATGGTGCCAAATATTGGAAACTTTCTTTCTTGCTCATGATTATTGACTAAAAGTCAGCAACCCTTACTATCTCGGAGATAGTAAAGGGGAGATAGTATCTCCCCTTTGTGAGTACAAAGGTTTTACGGTACCTCATGCGGTGCGGAGAGTGCCCGGTGCTTCCAGAGGTGGGGGGAAGAAATTTTTTCCTCAATCCTAAAAGCGCCGAGAGGAAAGAATATTTTAACTTATTAAAATTATTGAAATATTAGTTAAAACTTGTCGCAAACGTCTAAATACTGCATTGTTAGGTGAGTACGAACGATTCCCAAAATTTCAAAGCTCTAGCTTGATGGGAAGTTGGTTAAATTAACGATCGAAAATTTGATGACACACACACTCACACACACACACACCAAGTGAAATTCAGAAAAACGTTGTAAAAAAAGTCTTGTAAAACTGAGCAAATACACATATTGTGTAATACACCACGAAAATTTATATGGAAAAGCTTTAAAAATAAACCATGTTATACAATCGTCGTCAAGACTGTGAATTCCATAAGAGTTGGAGTTGAATTACTGCCAATTCCAGGAATTTCTTAAATGCTCGGAGGATGAGAAGTGCGATATCATGTAATTTAAGGGAATGAGATGACTCAGTCGAGGCCCAAAGTTAATAAGGTTTTATGAAGTACTTGAAGAAATCAAATCGTCTAAGAGATCGAAAACATGATGTATTCCAGAACTTAATGATGATCGCACTAGCTTGCAGATTTAACACTTTTGGTAGATTTGATGGCTCATTTAAATGACTTAAATATGCGTCTTAAAGGTAAAAGCCGACATAGCTGTACAACGTTTAAAACAATAAACACGTTCAAAATGTAATTGAAATTATGGCAAACCCGAATACATGCAAACAAGTTTTTGCATTTCAACAAGTTTGTAGAACATAATTCTTGAAAGGGGGAGAAGGAGGTTCTTTTTTGCGATTAGGTATAAGAATTTGAAATTAGATTTCAGGATTTTCAAAAAAATAAATAAATGTTTTTATTATTACGACTCTGATTAAAGTCTATATAGTTAATCTGCTAACAAATTTACATTATGAATGCATATATTTGCCATAGGACAACCAACTTCAAGAGAAATTTCATTAAGTCTCTTTATTGGACTTTCATGAATTAACCTGCCCAAAGGCAATCATCCCTCGCTGCACAGTCTTTCATTATTCATGTCATAATTTTTTGGAAGTGATAATTTTTATGAGCAACTTTTTTCATGAGTGAAATTATATGCAGAAAATATATCAGATAAAAACTTCAATTGAACTAGATAGTGATGCATTCATTTTTAAAATTTAATGACAAATACCTCGTTAATTTAATGATTTCTAGCTATCTTTATTTTTATAAAGTTTACAATGATATCTTATATATAAAATATATACTAGAATGTCAATCTAATTCTATGTTGCAGCATTTATAATACAAAATAATTTATTATAAAGTTTATACTACTTAAATATGTTAACAATATATATATATATTTGATATTGGATATTTCAACTAAACTGAACTTTTATGAAAAAAATACACCCTCGTTTAGCAATTTAACAAAGAAGTACATTTTTATTTTTCAATGTGTTCGTCTATTTTAAAGAGAACACTACTTTAATATGTAATGGATATTGAGTAAAGGCTTGCATTTGTTTTTTCACTTCTTAATTTATTCTTGATTTGAATGCATTTATTCTCTACCTCTCTAGGGATTATAATTTTTTTTAGTCTCACTACCTAATAATTCTCTGGTAATTTTGCCATTGAAATAGTTAGATTGTAGTAATCCTTCACAATATATATATATGTGTGTGTGTGTGTGTGTTTATGTATGTATGTATATGTATATGCCATTCTATTCCATGTGTGTGTGAGCAAACTCTCTCTACTTCTTTCCTTTATCTTTATAATTTGTAACTTTATTTTATGAAACAATTATAAATTAACAAATTTTTAACTCAATAGTTCTGAGGAATTACGAAACCTAAGCTCTCGGTAATCTGCTGAAACTGGAAAAAATAGAGGGCGTCAAGAACCGAAAGATGAAAGTCGTCTGTCTGATAGGTAAGCGAAATTTATCTTACTTGTGAATAAGTGTCAATTGCGTATTCTGATTCACACATGTGCTTTTACATTTACCCTTTTTAAGAAAAGAAGAGAGAGAGCACACTCACAGAATATTCGACAAATTTACATATGTTATAAATCCGGATGCCTGAGACGATTCATATATTAACAGTTACATCAGAGAAACAAAATATCTATGAAAATGAAAATTTAAAAAAAAAATCACAATAGCTGAATTAAGAATGGGTTTTTCTCATGGGAACTTAAGAAAAAAAAATATTTAAACTTACAGCCAGTGATTGATCCAGTACATGGGCACGGAGGCACGTGCCTTTCCCCCCCCCCCTCCTTCATAATTTCTCGCTCGGACAAAATAATGTACCTGAACAAAAAATCCGAACTAAATAGTGGAATTCAAATTTAAAAGTGTTTATTTTGTTGTTTTGCTTCAAAGTTGTATCCTAGCACAAGACCTATCTATCAAACGCAATGTAAGTTTTTAGTTCTCAATTTGAATTTGATTCTTGATTCAATATTTAATTTATTTTTCGATACAGGACTATGTAAGCATGAATAATTAACGAAATAACCAAACACAGTAAAATTTTATGAGCTTTTTAAAGAGGGAAAAATAATATTGTTTCCTCCGTCCATTTTTTCAAGATCCGCCGCTGCTTGTTTTGATATTCTTTTGCTTTAACAATTCTATCGAATAAATAAATGTTGTGATTTTATGATCAAGATGAAATGAATGAGAAACAGAAAGTTTGTAAATATTGTTTTCTACATTGACAGATAAGTGCTAAAAGTTTCAATTTTCAATAATAGATGGCGCCAAAATAATTGAACATTCTCTCGGAGTAATTTTTTATTGACTGTGTACTGAGTTGGAAATAATTTTGGAAAACTTAGACCTCATGGGCCTTTTTTTTACCTACAGTCAGGACAGGAATTTAAATTCCCCAAATTTTTTTTCGAGTATCCACTGCATTAATTAAAAATTACGAAAAATGAAGTAAAAATGTTCAAAATTAAAGAAAAACAGTTTTTAATACTATTTTTTGGATAGTTTAATTATCAAAAATTAGAGAAATAAACTTGGAATGGGAGAAGTGAGCGAGAGTCAAAACCGAGAATTATCATCGGCTGATATGACGTACCCACTCTTACTAGGACTTGGGAAAAATGTTAGAATATTTGTCCACTTGTAAATCATTTTACTTTTAATGAGATTACAGATTGTTAACTGTACAAATTCAAGAATAATTTTTTTTTCACTTTATTGTACAACATTTTTAAAACTCAAAACTGGATTCCAGATGATTTATTGATTCATTGAGTTGATTATAAGGAATATGAAGCAACAAACTTATAATCTCAGAATTCCGGTTTTCAAGTTTTATTTGGAAAATTTAAGATATCTTCAATATATTATTGTAAATTAGTAAAATTACTTTTTGAATTTAAATAAATAATCTTGAAACTGTTTAAAATATTAAATTTCTTTAGATCTAAAAATATAAAATTTTAATATATAAAATTTATATATTGTTTGAATCTTTTTAGATTTTAAAGATTTAATATTCACTTGTTTACGGTATTTTCTCACGCACGCAACCTGAGAATAATTATGTTATTCATTTATAAGCTACACCTGTAAAAATTTTGATAAAAGTTAAATTTTCATAAAAGTTTAATTTTTGTTGAAAACTATTGGTATGGAACAATTATTTAAAACCGATTAAAAATTATGTAACGATATTTAAATTTTGAAAATCTTTCCATCCAATATAAACGTGTTGAGAAACAAACACATCGGTGATATTAAAATTTGTTAACATTAATTTTTTTAGAGTTATTTGTGAAGAGTAAAATCATCAGTTTATTGGGCATTGGTTTCGGGCTGAACTTCCCTTGATCGGTTGACTGATTGACTTATGAGACATGTTGAGTAGTAAAGACTGTTATTTCTGAAATTTTCTTTCAATTCATATTCCATCTAATATATTAGCTGAATATTCCGTCTATTTTTGCACAACTTCAAAAATCCATCGAATACGCGTAACGTGCTTTGATAATTTTAAAATATAGACAGTTGACGAGATCGACTCTTGAGATGCCTTCTACACTATTGCACCTTACCCACAACGTCCATAGAACGGACATCATTTCACCCCCCCCCACTTCAATTTATTTTCATACACAGATTTCCAATAAAAATGAAATTCTGAATATTACGATCATAGTTTTTTTTTTTTTTTTTAAATCTGCATCATCAATGAAATATTTGCTTAAAATCTGTATAACATTTTGTGAATCATGTCAACATGTAATTAAAAGCATTTAATATCCTTACAACTTTTATATAACGGAACTAAACAACTCATAGAAATTTTTTTAATTAAATAAATTTGTATACGCATACGTATTACATTAATAATTTCTAAGGATATGTTTTAATAATTTATATACTTTTATTGAAAAAAATTATCATTTTGGAAAAATGAAACACTTTATTTTTTTGGCATTTAAAATAGACTTTACATTTAGCATAAAGCATGCCCAAACGCAAAAGAATTCAAACCCCAACTGAAGTGTTGAAAATAAATCCAGTGGCGATGGTACATTAATCGTTACCATGGTAACCGATGAAGGAGAAACAAAAATGAGAGATCTTGACAAGCCTATTGTAAAGTAACAGACTATAGATGTTTTTTCCAGTTTAAAAAATTCGCAATTTGGGCTATTAAAACTATTTTTACGTCATTTAGGCGAGGGTTAGAGTAGCATTTTACCTTTTTTATTCGATTAAATTATGTCATACATTTCATATATATTTCAAAAAAGTTAAATTTCCATTGAAACTGAAAATAAACTATTATGGAATTTAATCTATCCAAATTTATTATTATTATGAAAATAAAATAAGTCATTACAAAACTCAAACAAGAAATGCAAAAAAAATACTGAAATACACAAAATTTGACTATTTATTCATAAAAACTCTTTAATGATGTATAAAAGCCTAGTAACATGGAATGTCTTATGAAAGATATATTAATATTTGAAATTAAAATGCATAAATGAATTCAGTGTTACATGTTTCACGCCCTATTGAAAAATAACGTTTCTGAATTCAGTCACTTTTCAGTATATATATTCCGTCATAATTTTCAGTAGGTGAAGGTATGCTTTCAGTTATGACATACAGTTACTTTTCCACAGAAATATTCTTCAAGGAATTGAATTATCATTTATTATTGTAAATCATTCTATTGATGTATAAAAAAACAATCGCTACTTATAGATGAAAATTCTTTCGGCACGATGCCATCTCGTACAGAAGATCATAAAGTCATCATCAAGGTAGTTTAGGGAAGGATAAAAAGAAGATAGCACTTCATTTCAGGATTCTGCCAGAAATTTTAATCGATTAAGTAATGTTTTCAGTTATGAGATATAGTTACTTTTCTCGAAAACAGTCTTCAAAGAAATCGATAACAACAGAAAATCAGTTCTCCGATGTAGAAAACAGCAATCGCCATTTATAGTTGAAAAAGCTTCTTGACAGATGATGTCATCTCATACTGAGGATCGTAAATCCCTCATTAAAGTATTTGAAAGAAGGATTGTTTAAAGAAAAATAACAGTACTTTAAGCAGATACATAGTCTTCAGGTGGCTGCATACAACTGACAACTCGTCTGGGGTGTAGAGTTTCTATTCAATTTTGTGATGACAATGTCTGGATAGTTCATCGTAACGCGTTTGATCACTCACTTACATTGTTTATATTATTTGGACCAATGTTGAAGTTGATTAAGGTTTTACCATGCAAATTTGGGGAGAAGTTTGAATATACTGATGATTTTTTTATAAGATTGCTTTTTTTTTTCTCTGTATTATTATTATTTTTTTTTTTTCATTATTCCACGAATTAATCAAACTCCATCTCTGTATCCAGTTTCTCTTTCAGGTCCAAAGCTCGGCACATTTTGTACACCATGAAGGAACGTACCACTGAGAGAGGTTTCGATTTTCTGTTTTGTTTTGAAAGCGCATAGTTTCTTCCAGGCAGGGACAATAGCTGTGTCTCTAGGCCTAGTGATTCACATATCTTTAAAATCGTTAACGATTGAACTGTAGGAGCCTGAAGGTTTTTTTCTAGGAAGAAACTTTTGTTTTGAAGTAACGTATATCTACTTACAAATCCATTAAATTGAATTTCAAGATCCAGTGCCAAACACATTTTGTAAACTCTGAAAGATTTCACGAGGGGAATTGTATTTTTTACTTTTTTCTGTTCTTCACATTCAACAATCAAATTATTTCTTAGAATGTATATTCTTCTTTCAAAGTAAAGTAAAATAAAAACTTTTATCATTTCGATTACGAAAATATGAGCTACAATCTCGAAGAAAGAAAGGTATATAACCCTAAATGACACTTGTCAACAAGCAGAAAAAGAGGCAAAGACTTGTCTCTAAAATAAAATCAACAACCATGGCTGAAACGATTACCACAGATGTACGAAATAATACTTAAAATAAGCAGATTATTTTCTCAAAACGACACTCAAATACCAACACATAACACGTAAAATGGCTAAAACTTTTTTTTAATTTCACTCTTCCACTTTTTGCGGTGTTGGTGTTTCATTATTTACCGTACATTGTTGCATTTCAAATATTTTATTCTAATGAGCAACAACGGAAAATATTGACTGGTGTGTGTTATTTTATCGAAAGAAGTAGTTTTTTGAGTTTAAAAACAGTTATTGTTTCTTCATTTCGTTTTGAAATATTTGAATCTCGATACTAGTTGAAGAATGTACAAGAAGTCCATTTTGTTTGTATTTACAGCTTTGAACACAAACTAGTCTGATAAAGCTGAATAGTTTTTATACTTTTCAAATGATTAATGCTTGCACTTAAAAAGGCTTTATTGCGTTTCCCAGCAAAAAATACAAAATAAATGTATATATATCAACGTTTTCATTAGATAATTGCCTAAAAGCATAGTTTTCAAAACTCACTCCTCATACTCTAGATAGTCTAGTAATGCGCTTAGTTATACTAAAACATCTTAGAGTAAATAAAGGTTATTTGCAATTCATAGCTATTTGTGTAATAGCTATGAATTACAAATAGCTATGAATTCATAGCTATTTGTGTCTTAGAACAACACTTTTGTATAAGGTCTATATTGTCGAAGGCACCCGAAATATTTAGAAATTTTTTTTTGAAATAATAACTCTTGACTCTGGACAAAGAGAAGACGATTCTGATTGAAATAAATGGATAGTAAATTTTACGAAAGCATTATCAGACCTGATTAGAGATTCATTTAAAATTAAGAATTTTATCGTGTTATGATTCTTAATTCATTGTAATGGATGACGAAGAAAATTCTTCTGTTAAGTAAATAAATCAATTTCGAAACAATACCGGTGTTTAATATCAAAAGAATTAAAAGAATCAATCATTTTAGTTAAATTCGTCGAAAAATACCATAGGATAGATAAAACCATTGCTTCCAGACAGGGATGCAAATATTTAGTGTCGAAAGCGTATAGTTGCGTATGGGAGTCCATTTAAGAGAGAAATGCTTTGTAAGCGCACGTGCCAATTTTTACTCTTAGATCATCTTTTGACTCCTCGACGATTTGGGTGACTTTTTTTTTTTTAAAAAAAAAAGTCGGTAAAATTCAAAAGCAAACTATTCAAATGAATAATTACTTATTCTTGGATAATGAGGGGACGAAACTTCGGCAGAATTGATGCAAGTGAAAATTGCTAGACTTTTATGTAATACCCAGTGTTATGAGCAACTTAAGCACGTCGACCAATGGAGATCGATAATGGTTCGCTTTTTTTTTTCATTTTCAAATTTGCATTCGAAATCTTTACATCAAGGCAGTGGCGTAGCAAGCCCTTAGTGGGCTATGTATCAAAAGTTCTTGGGGGCTCTTTTTTTAAAAAAAATAAATAAATAAAAAACACCCGCATTAAAACTGTTAAGAAATTGTTAAGTGGTTAAGTGTTTGAAAACTGTTATAAAAACGAGCATGCACACTTAGGCATGTCTGTTAAGAAACTTTATAACTTAAAAATTATCCTAGCTATTAAATAGGTACTTTTATTGCTTCATTTCTCATAAATGTGTTCATTATAACACATATAACTAAAGGTGATTTCAGTTTCTCAAGTTCATCTGATTCTATAGGCAGTATTGATGAGTCAGATAACCGTTCATGCTTCATAGAAGCTCTGGAATAACTTTCAATAAGTTTTAGCATAGAAAAGCTTTTTTTTTTTTCAGTTGTTACAGCTGTAACCGGAAAGGTCAAAAATGGTAAGCATGCTGTTATAATATCCAGAAAACTAGAGGCTATGTTTTTGAAGTTTATCAATTATAGCTCTGCAAGCTCCTCGTTGAAACGAACTTTTTGAATTTCAAACTTCAAACAGCTTTTTAAAGTAATCAATTGTACGTAGATGTCATCATCATACTTACTAACCAGTTCACGACTTCCTTTTTGATTACTTCGTTTGAAAAGGATAAATATTTAATGGGTTGCAAGACTTCGAACATATTACTTAGATCACGGAAAATCTGAAATCTTTGCTGAGTATGAGATATTAATGTATCTAGACAGCAATAATACACATTGACTTTGAAGTATGATTTCGGATCTGAAATTCTTTCATCTTCTGATCAAAAAGCGCTTCTTTCGTCTTTCATTTTTGTAAGCAAGTGTTACACACAACTTTTTGTAAGATATCTGGACTCGTTTAGCAAACTGTTGAATTAATTTTGATTTCTTATTCCTACCAGTATGATCAGAAGATTTTTTAAGTAAGATATTTACTTTTTGTAAGTCTTTTTTTTCATGCTGTAGGACTTTAAAAACAGGTTAATTGATTTCAAATAGCCAAAAAAAAGACAACAAACACTATAAATTCTTATGTCTCAAACATATTCATTATATTTTTGAATTTGTTACATTCGTATTTTTTGTTGAAATAAAATTTAGTTGATATAAAGCTTTCATTATTAATGAATAATTTTTCCTTATAGCGTATAAAGCGTCATCTCTTGAAGACCATTTAGAAAGGTATAATTTTTAAGAGTAATATATTTTTCAGATGAATCGTTACTCAACATTCCTCAGCATTTTATGTTGTTTCCAAAAAAGTATGTGTATTTTTTCTAAATTATCGAAAAATTATGACACTTAAATAATTTAAAACATCACTAAAACTCACCATTTACTGACATTTAAATGTAATGAATGTGCTGCACAATGAACATAATTGGCATTCGGCGCATGCTCTTTTGTAAGGGCTTGTAAACCTCCTTAAGCTTCCGACATTACATTCGCTCCATCGTCCCCATACATTTAGACAAATCTATTCCATAGTTTTCGATTGTACTTAAAATTTCAGTTTAAGCTCTTATGCAGTGTAATCGACTACTAATGTTAACCCCAAAAAGGATTCACAAATTCTAATTTCTGTAAGTACATCAGCATTTTCTGTTATCAACATACATCAGAAAAACAGTTAGAAGCTGATCAATTGTTGACATTTTTTTTTTTTTTTTTTTTTTTTTTTTTTTTGTAATCATGCTATTCTCAAGAAATAGAATGTTTTAAATTTCCTTTTCAATATTTTTCTTAATTCCGGTTTCAAGCAAATTAGTAATCTCATTTTGAATACATTGGGATTTGAATAATTTATATTTCCACCTTTGACTTCCAAACAAATTCATAATTAGAAAGCATACAATTGACATGAAATTTCTAGATTTGGAACCGTGAATTCTTAAAGATGAATTATACGACTCTAAATAATTATAACATTAATTAGACGATGCAATGAATTTTGTCAGAAAATCAATTTATTTCGATTTCACTCTCCAAATAAATATAAATTGTATTACCTTTAAACCGATTATTATAAGGTAGGGGCTGCTGATAGTTTTAATGGTCAATGATACTTTGTATAAAATTACTTCTAATAGAAACACCAGTAATCCATATGGAGGAATAAGATTTACTTTTAATATTGGCTAGCAATCAAAACAAGTGTCGATATGGCTTATTTAAAATAATACAATAATTTAACTATATCCTTACAATTTTATATCAGCCTTGTTTATATATGAAAATTTAAAAAAAATATCGCTTTTTTCTGAATGTTTTGAACAGGGGCCTTGAGGGTTAAATGGATCTAATTTTAAAATTATTTTCTTTAGATACTGTAAGGCTGTGTCACAAAAATTTCCTTTAATCGAAGAAAGTCTGTTGCTAGATTCCTTACATTTCTCAGAATCTTCATTATGCATTTCTTCTATTTATGGAGAATCTGATAGATCATGTACTTCAAATGTATCTAAAAATCTAAAAAAAATTAAATTACTGTACATTATGAGCCATCAGCAAATGAACCAACAATATTTTGAGTCCCTTTGAATGTATAAGTGATTCGTATTGAAATATCAATTTTTCTATCGAACATTCTAATACAGTCCAGTAGATTACGAAAATCAAAAATGTTCGGCAATTTTTTGAGTCTCTGCACTATAATTTTTTTCTATCATGTATTTCAGATATACGTATGTATTTACACACAAAAGAGAAAGGCAACAAAAAATAAGTACCTAATTAAACATAGAAATAAAATTAGTTTAGTTATTTATGATAAGCATCCTCTCCCCTCATATATTAAGGAAAGAACCATCACATTATCTACTTCTCTTAAAAGGATTTCCAGATTTAAGTCCAATTCTCACTTCATTATTCATTCAGTTTCATCATTCTGCTTCATTATTCATTCCTTGGGGCTATCCTGTCAATAAGACTACTGATAACAGTTGACGATTTTTCGCTTACACATATTGGAGTCCCGGTAGCTCAGGGCCCCTTTATCATTGATACAGATTATATCGCGGTAGCCACGCCACTGTATCGAGGCGTAACAGAAATGCAGCAACAGTTTCTTAAATATCTTTTAAACTTCACCTGACCACAGAGATCCACATTGCAAAAATAACTGTTTCAAGAAGGCTACGTTGATAAATTTGTATAACTACAAAAGCATTCTCTACAAAATCATTTTGTGGTCCGATTTGTAACTATTCCTATCAGGATGTAGCGAACGTAACGGGACAAACCAGTAGATTTCGTCAGGGACGAGGTTACCCAATCAGACTCGGAGACTGAGATGCTCGCACACCGACTGGAAAGCGAGACTGACCGAAGAAGGGTGAAAAAATGAGGATATAGTGTGTAGCATGGCGTATGTTTAACGGTGAAATAAAATTAAGTACAAATCTCTGGCCTGACTGTTTTCGTGTCCAATACGTTACAAGGACGACCTGCGCAAACAAACCTACATGTGTGTGATCCTGTGTGGTATAACTGTTGTATGGTATTTTTGTGTAATATATCAGTTTCTATACATACCTTGTTTCATTAAGGCTTGTCTTCTGTAGATAATCAAGCAAAAGGGAAAATTCTCTTAATTTTGAGCACAAATATACTGTTATTTGGTTCCTAGAATATATTGTTTCATCGCTGGCACTTCAATTATTTCTTATATATATATATATATATATATATATATGTAACACATCAATCAATAACTCCCGAGACTCACCCAGAGATGGCGCTCGTAGTAAACCAGTAACCAGGTCTTTCTAGAGTACTAACCTTTGCTTGAAACGTGTCAAAATTTTAAGTCGTTCGGACCAGAAACAGCTGAGTTATCAAGGTTGGAGTAAAGTCGTTTTGTAGTTTGTTTAAAATAGAAAACCGAGTTTCGTGTTCTGATAAAACATTGTTTTTTAATGGGTAAAAACACCGTGCAAGCGAAACAATGGATTGAAAAATGTTACCCGGACTCTTGTCCATCAAAAGCAACGATTTGTCGGTGGTTTGCCGAGTTGAAACGTGGTCGTACCGACACAAATGACGCGGAACGCTCGGGTAGACCTGTGGAAGCCGTTACACCGGAAAATGAGAGTGAAGTGACAAAAATTATAATGAAAGATCGTAAAGTGAAGCTCCGTGAGATTGCTGAGATGACACAGATATCATATGGAAGTGTATTTACTGAAAAGGGTTTTTTGAAGTGAAGTGAAAAAGGTTTTTTCCAAGTGGGTGCCGCGATTGCTTTCGATGGAGCAAAAACAGCAACGAGTCGATGATTCAGAAAGCTGTTTATCGCTATTTACTCGCAACAAAAAAGATTTTTTGCGAAAAAAAGGAAAAAAAAAATTTTTTTTGGAAAAAAACAAAACAAAACAAAACAAAACAAAAAAAAAGATTTGGAAAAGCGTTGGAACGATTGTATCACCCTAAAAGGTAATTAACAAAAGGTGTTATGTTGATGAATAAAAAAAAAAATTTGCAAAAAAAATGTTGTTTTCAATGTTAGACTCGGGAGTTATTGATCGATGTGATATATATATATATATATATATATATATATATCGTTCTTTCCAGCTCAAAATGTCGAATCTCTGAAGCAGACGATATCCCTTAATATCACGCAAAAGGCTCGGTATCTGTTTTTCACGAGGAGCATCGATATGTGAATGTAGTGAAATATTCACATTCAAAGTGAAGTGTTTAGTGAATACAGTTTTTTGTAGGAATCTTTTTATTTCATTAAGAGTAACGGGTCTTTTTAGCATCATACAAAATAATTATTTTTTAGAAATTAAATGTGTTACACTTTCACAATATGTGATATGTTCGTTTAAAAGGAAATTGAAAAGAAAAGGAAAATAAATTTGGTAGTTATAAACGCTAAAATGCTAACCTGGAAATCTTCAGATAATTTTGTTTTTAACTTTATGAATTATTTAAGTGCCTTATTTTTGTTAGTTAAATGTTGTTTTAGAAATTGCCAACTCAGGAGTAAAGTACTCTTTGTATACATCTATTTATTTTTCACTAAACAAAAATCCGAAGATGATTCAAAAAGTACCGAATTCTGACAACAAAGAGCGTTGCTAAGACAAGTTGGTATTATCATCTTGTGGTGCGATCTTAAAATCGGTACCAAGCAAATTTGTCCCTAATTAATTAGTTTTGATTCCTGTAAGTTCGAGTTATTGTTGTGATTTTATGAAGAATGTTTATCTTCAATATGATTCCCCTTCATACATAGAAAACCAACCAATAATCAAAATAACGGATTTCTTCTTCTGAATATGTTCCGAAAAATAGCGAAGACAGTCCTATCGGCTGAGCAAAGTATGGCGATGAATTTTTTGGAATGCGAAGGGCATCATATTCTTAGGGAAAGGATCTACTAAAGTGATGTATTAATTTCCTAATTTCTTATAAATAAATAATTTCATAAGGACACATTTTAAACCACCCCCACATGGGAAAATTTTCATTGGAAGTCATTTTTTACTTTTATAGCTTATGCTTTTTTTTCACGATGATTCTATCTTAAATCAAAATGGTTAATGGAGAGCTTAACTTTCTATTGAAAATAAACTGTGTAAGTTCTGCAACGTGTGCAAAATAAACTTCTCCTTCGCAAGTTTATCGTAAAATTAAGTGAAAATATACGTCTAAAAATAATTAACCGTTTAGGCAATATTTACTACCATTTACACTTTTTTAATAGCTCTTTTCTAAATACTCAGTAATAAACTTCTATTCTCGCTGAAAATGGACAAGCAAATTCAAAGCGTGTTTTCTGATCTTGAGGTTTCAGCGTTTTCATTACGTGGATCTTATACAGATACCATTTTAAAATGTATCGCAGAATTTTTCGTACTGTCGACCACGAATCTCCAACTCGCGTGACACTGATCGACCACTTGCAACTGGAGGCTCTTTCGACCACAGCAGTAGCGACTTTTTCGACACTTTCAGTCCCAAAAGGGTTTCCGTCCTATTCCGGGCAGCACACCCATATCTCCTGTCTCTTCAAATTTCATGATCATCTTCCTCAAACCATTCCTCGATATGAGGCCTTTTTGCACATTCTTTAAACGACGATATTCAAGCAGAGCAGCTAAGTGGTTGCTGCCGTTCTGATACAACAGTTTTACCATTAAATCTCTATCTTTTTTGTTGTAAGGGCATGATTAACGATGACATACGCACGCTGAATGATTCTCTGGCTAGACTTCAAGTTTATATAGAGGTTTTACGGATTTGCATAAGGAATATTCGATAAAAACCATAAGGTGGTCAAAATTTGTAATAATTTTTTGTTGCAGAAATCTTTTCCCCATGGTCCATATAGCATATATTCCATCAAAATCCGATAAGCAGAACGGGTTCTACAAGCGTCTGAATAGTATAACTTTAATTATAACCACCCGGTATACTCATTTACTCATATTTACTTACTTTACTTATACCGGGCTTTTACTTTTTACCCGGTATATTTACTTACTGTTTTGTCATTTACTTTGTGAAATTTTTATTTTCATTATCTGTTTTGTGGTAAAGTTTCCAATTTACATTCTCACAATTATATCTTTAAAATTTTGCTGACATATTATACAGCATTGTGGATTAAAATAATGTTCAGTGAAATCATTCTATAACGATATTTTGAGCGGCAAAATAATTTATCGTTCTGGAGAGATTTATCGTTATAGAGGGAATGAGTACTGGAGCGAAAAGAGCTTTGTTCTTCATATCCAGTGGCGACACCAGGGTGCTCTGCTTTCATTCAGCATCCACACGTGCTTACACAAATAATAATATATATCAAATAGAGTGAGAATAACATATTTACAGAATTGAATAGTTTTTATAACCCCCACCTCCCAAGTTTGAGTGAAGTACCCTTGCCCAAGATTCTGACGATACCATAGGCATATTTAAATAATGAATTTATATTGTATAAACAAACAAAAACCCGAAAAGGTTTCTGTAAAATGTATTAGAATAAATAATAAATAGATGAAAATGCATACACATTTTAATTAATTCTTATTTATTCGGAATTCTGCGAAAAGAAATAAGAAATTTTTGTTTGCTTTTTTCCATTAACCAGAGACAATCTTATGCAAAAAGAACAAAGTGTATCTAAAGAATTTAGATGCTTCTCTGGTATATTAGGTAAGTTAGAAATAAAGTTATAAAGAACATCAATTGAGTACACTTTTTCTCCAAGAGATAAGTTTGACTTTACCGTAGTAGAATTGTTCTTTTTATTTTACATCATCATCTTATACTTCTGCGTTATCACTTCTCATTTCAAAAAGAATGTTTTCTTCTGTTAATTCCGAAAAGATCTGTACTTTATTCATCGACGTTTAAATAATCATGAACAGGTATTTCAAACTTTTTTCCAGTTTTATCTTCGTAATTGGTCAAGGAATTTCGGAGACCTGAAATAGAATTTGTTCCTCTGAATATCCACAAAAAGTATCACTTTGACTCTCTTCATCATTTTGAATGAAGTCAGCATTTTTCCAAAAATTAGATATGGACTGTGGCTTCATTTCCCAGCTACCCATCCACATAAATCTTTTACAGTCACAGGCCCTGTGTGCTATACATCAATTTTAAAAACCATTTTATCCACTAATCGTTTTCTGTAATACTTTTTCAAGCATTTTATAATACCCATGTCGAAGTGCTGTAGAGCTGCAGTAGTATTTGGTGGAAAGAAGTAAACTTCTACACTCTGCTATTTTGGAATGGGTTTATGTGCATAGCTGTTATCAATTAAAAGAGCGATATTTTTCTTCTTTGATTTCATATTTTTATCTAGTTTTAATAACCATTCACTAAATATTTTTGAAGTCCTCCAAGTTTACTTGTTCATAGTGTAGTCTACTGGCATGCTCTTAATGTTTTAAAAACATTATGACGTTAAGGATCTTCCTATTACAAGAGATTTTAATTTATTCTTTCCCGACATATTTGTAAACTTTGGTTGATTGATTGATTTTTATTAACGTCACACTTAAAGCAACACGGGGGCTATTGGCGATGGAATTCGTAATTTTGAACCTCGGTGAAGTGATGTGGATGTTATCTGAGCTGGCCTCTATCTCCTAATTTCCACACCACGTCTTGGAAGGACTTACGACAGATTTAACATGCATAAGTCCCAGATACACGGCGGGTCTTTAGTAGCATCAAGGTTCGAATCTACGACTCGACATAAACCGCTGGCCTCGAGTCCGCTACCATGAGCTTTAGGCTACGGCGGCCACACATATTTGTGCATTGCAATACTGTTAACCTCTGTTTGGATTTTTAGCCCCCTTTACATGTTTTTCCTTTGAAAACTAATGTTCTTTTAGGTAACACTAGGAAAAATTACCCCTTCTCATCTGCGTTATAGTCATTATCAACGGAATATTTTTCAAAAATTTGACACATTTCACTCTGATGTCTTGTGCGTACGTCTTCCAGCGGTACTTATTTTTCTTTACAACGTAACCCATGGACAGATATACCATGTCAGTCTCAAAATCTTGCTAGCCATACATTGCTAGCGTTGAAATATGGGTTCCCCATCATTCATGCAAATTTTTTTGGCTTGCTAACTAATAATTGGCTCATTTAAAAGTACATTCAAAGTCCATTTTTCTCTAAGCCATTTCAACGGGGAAGCATCTATTTCGTCATTTAAAGCTGTCTTTGTCCTCTTTGTTTGTGGATTCATATCATTAGAGTTTCAAATGTTTTCAATTTCCTTCTGTTTCTTTAAAAATGTTGTAACAATCGATTGTGAAAATCCATTTTTTTTTTTTTTTTTTTTTTTTTTTTATGCAAACCTCAGTTTACTTCATTCTTCCAGCAATGTCTTTTATGACG
>BMAW01092562.1:1782-21782 GCA_019974015.1 Nephila pilipes | reverse complement strand
CAAAACATACCTAAATCCAAGCTTATAACAAGAATGAAATCCATTCAAAACAGATGTAAAAGCCAAATCATATGACTTATGTAAGTGATTAAGATGCACAGTGCAAAAGATTTGAGGAACCTTTTAAATTAAGATCTCCAAAATTCTGCACAGTTACTAAATATGATGGTATCAATATTTTTCATTTCAATTAGTACATTCTGTCTTTTCCTTGAACTTAGAGGCACTTTTCAAACACCGAATCTATTAGAGAAAGATAACCACACTGTAAGCCAGGAGGAGTTTTCCAATTACCATACTTTAATTACATCGGCTTCTTAATACGAGGGTATATCAAAAAGTGAAGAATTTTCACTCATCTTTTATTCATATAGGAACACATATGTACTCAAGTCACTTTTCTGCGTATGACCCATGCATGGCAATGAACTTTTGATACCGCACAATCTGAATTTGTATCCCTTCCGTGAAGATTTTGAGTCTCTCCCATAAACCACTTCAGCACCTCCTGCAAGACTTTATAATCTGACCTGAACCTTGGACCACACAGCATCTCCTTCGAAGGGCTCAAAGAACCTCAAAACAGACTTACTTTCTCCAAGTATGGGAACTATGACCTAGAGATCCCATTGGTGATAGTTCTCTTTCCCACTGGGTTTACTGGGTTTTGTAAACACGATTGATACACTACCAGGATAGCCTAGCGATACTTAATTTTTTTTTTCCAATAAATTATAATCTTTTTTCCATTTCTTTCAAACGTCTAACTCAAAATTACACCTTGCTTGGTACAGAAAAACTACATCTCATCTGGCTCTTGCACCTCTGTACACCACCATTACTTACTCACTGAAAGGACCAAAAATGTTTCATCAGATTGTTCCAGATCAGGACTATAGAAATCCTATGGGTCACGGTCACAAGCTCGTGGCCGGTATTGTTCTCGTTGAGTCGGGGGTTTGAACCCTGATGCCACTTAATACCCGCCGTGTAGCAGGGCTGATGCACGTTAAATCTGTTTGGGGTCCAAAGTCCTCTTGCTGGCATGGAGTGAGGTTTGCAGAGGGATGTTCAAGCTCAAGTGTATTCCTCGCCACTTGACCGAGGTTCGAAATTACGAGGTCCGTCGCAAATAATCTTAGTGTTGCTCCAGTGAGACGTTGACAAACAATCCTCTCGGATTACAGGCTGTACTGAGACGGGGAACAACTCTATGCCAAGTCTGCAGACAGTGTCTGCTGTTGCTCTTTTTGTACGAGACCTGACACTATTGCTAAGTACTAACACTTCCTGTAGATACGTAAGCATTTGCGAGCCGAACAGCTTGCAAGTTGTTCGTTAAAACGACGCCGTTCCGATCTAAACTGCGAATTTTCTTTATGTTCGGCAAAAAACAGACAAGAGATGGATCATCTCTAGCAATCCCTTTTTAATATGGGACATGGGCGAGCTGATCCACTTGAGATCTGCTCTGTTCCGAATTCCATACACATCTTTAAAGTGCAATCCTCGTCACTTTTGACGGATCGCAATATTCATTTTGTCATTCAGGACAATGATTGATGATTCTCTAATTAATGTCACATTGAAAAGCAACACGGGGGCTATTGACGAAGGACGTCGTAATTTTGAACCTCGGTCAAGTGTCGAAGACGACGCCAGAGATAGCACCTCCCCCTCAAAACTTCCATACCAAGGTAACGGATGGTTTGATTTGACTTTATTTATGTAGCACTAGAAGTAATACGAGAGCTAATGGCAGAATATCCAAAGGGACCGAGCTCCCCCAAAGGGCTTAGAGCTGTAAACGCCCCCCTCCCCCGGGAGACAATCACCCCGCACTCAACATTTATTGATAAAATAACACAAGATTTTACATATTTTCGAAATCAAGGTAAAATTAAGTGTACAGTGTATTTGCATAGCAGAAAATGTACATGACAGAAACATAAGGAAAAAAATAACTAACAGTTGGAATTTTCTTGCCGAAATAAGATGCATAACAGGTTAAATGGCACAATACAAACGCGTCCATAAACTCGTGAACAAAACTGAAGAGTTAGACAAAAACAAAGTGTACAATTATAGCTACACAATAAGGGAATATTGAATTATTAAGAAATGTAATAAAATGCTGAAACAAATAAGAAATTTGTTTGGTAATTTTACGAGCCGTAAGAATACAGGATTTAGGCTTGAAATGCAGGACTTCACACACACGGACCTCAGCCAAATAGATTTTACTTCAACCACAGGACATTTTAAATGAATGTATCGATCTCTTATAATAAAATAGATTACTATATGTGTTCAAGCAGAATGGAAATAATCAGTATAACACTAGGGAATTTGTTCATTAACGTTTTTTAAATAGAAAAGACAAGTTAAGAATTGTTTTTAGTAGCAACCAAATCTTTCGAAACGGCCAACACTCTGAAGTCTACATTGTTAGAGTGAAATTTGTTATAAAATGATTTTCCGTGGAAAGAAATCTAATTGGAAAATATGTAATTTTCAACTATACGATTTAACGGGGTGATTGTGAGTGAGAATTTGGCGCAAGAGCCATATATGGCTATGCTGCGCCAAACAAGATTTAACTGTGGTCTAGACGTGAAGTTGAAAAAATAAAGTAAAAATGGTTGACAAGAAGGAGGGTCGAAAATAGAGAAGGATCGCTAGGGTATCCTGGTAGAGCTTAACCTGTGTTTACCAAAGACAGTAAACCCCATGGGAAAGAAAAAGATCACTAAGGTGCCTCGGGGTCATGATGCCCGTACTTACCTGAAGAAGGCAAGTCCCTGAGGTCCCCTGATATAATCCCCAGGGGCAGGGTGCCCGGCTATACCCCCAGACGCTGGGTACCCATTTTAGTCGCCTTTTACGACATGCATAAGTACAGTGAGACTATTCTGTCATTCCCAGTCACCACACGGGTCGGGAGGGGTGATATTACTTCTGTTATTAAATGTTACGTTAAATTGTGTCCTGTGGTACGAAGGTAGTTTAAAAAGTACTTAAATTTGAAGATGGGCATCATCATTAAGTAAATTGATGTTTTCATTGGTTGCTGCCATCTGTTAAATGGAGCCGAAACCAATTTGACATTGATTAATAAGTTAATTTTGATTTGGTAGTCATTTACTGACAAATCAAAATCTGACTGTTGCCGCCTCGAGTTGTCACCGTCGATGAGACCTGGTTTCATCATTATGTACCAGAAATCAAGCAAAAATCAAAGCGTTGAGTTGCTTCCGGGGAATCTACTCCAAAGAAAGCGGGGATGAGCTCAAGCTCATCGTCCGGAAAAGTTATGACGTAAAAATTTTGTGATGCGAAAAGCGTCATGATCCCGAATACGATAACTGAGACTTAGACAGCTGTCTAGTGAGTCGTGATGCTTACTAAAAACAAACTATATTTACTGATAAGAGCATAGTCTCTTGTATTTTCTAAAAAATTATTGAATGACCCCTCACGTTTTAGAATATTCGAAAAATATAGTATAAATTATAAACCTGTTTAAATAAATCTGTTTTATGTTGATACTTTCAGACCATTTGCAAGCAATCACTTTCGGGCGAAAGAATAAACTATGAATTACCGTTATTGCTTTCAAGAGAAATGAAATATCAAAATTTAATACATGTCTTAATATTAGCACAAAAATGTCTAAATTTTGTTACACGTTCGCTTGCGTGTTATAATTCGAAGTTCATTAGTGTTAATTAATAAAATTCACATTGTATTATATCATGAACACGTGAGACAAATTTTAACAAAAAAAATTGTAAATTTTCTGCCTGATAAAATAGCTCACCTTTGTCTTGTGCCCATTGTAAAATGGAATTCACGTGAGTGCTGGGATCTATGGATGATTCACAGTTCTCGAATTGTACGCGTCCGTCGACTCCGATTGTGCCATAATTAGCTTTCACGCCGCACAAATAGGCGGTTGCTGTGTTTGCAGAATCGGATGTCTGCCTATCGATGCCATACGTCTGCAAAAAAGAATTATTTTAAATCGAATGGATTAACTAAGAAAACACGGGACAAAAAAATGAAAAAATCTGTACCTGAATTTCATAAAAATCAAACAAATATACTTTAATGTGTTTATATAATGCATTATTATATAATATTTATATAATGCACACATTAAAGAATATTAGATTTTACGATAACATTCAAAGATATTAAACAATAATTATTCTTCAGTAAACTTTTTCTTTACTAAACAATTTTTTGCGTGTTTAAATTTTTTCCTTGTAATTAGGGAATTTAAAATAATGCAGCCATAAACAAAACGACCGATATTTGAGCCGCTCAGAAGCCAATGCGGTTAAGTCCATTTTTCGATATTTTCTGATTTTTGGAAATTTGATAAAATAAATAATAATCTTCTTAGTTATTAAAGGATTTACTCGTTGGTTACTTTTTTCTAGGTTAGACAGCCCTTTTTTTAATAGCTTCTGAATATATTGTATAATAATTTCAGAAGCCATTGTGAATAAGTCCACCTTTTATCAATATTTTTTTATTTTTTACAATTAAACACGACTTTTACAGGACATTGACAACACGTGGAGATCAAAATTTACATTTAAATAACTCGGAAGAAGATGATGTTTGTTATGATGAATAAACATAAAACTTATGACAATAAATGTTATTTTATTATTTTTACATAAATTTCTTATCTTTTTCAGCTGCCAAAAGGTATAAGTCCTAAAAGTTTTAAGATGCTGTCATTATTTCAACAAATACTTTTTATTTACACATCCTGTACATATCTTGTTTTTCTGCAGAGTTTACACCTCGAAAAAAGACTTTATACACTTTTCTAATTAAATAAATAAACCTAGAATTTTAAAAACTAATGTATCAAAAAAACATTAATTTTCTCAATTTTTGTGTTTTGGACTTAACTGCATTGGTATCTGAGCGGCTCATTTATAAACAACGGTTTCAATAAATGGGTTTTTGATTTGCGTATCTAACAGAGGAGGAAAAATAATTATTTTGCAATGAAAAATTTCCCAGAAAAAATGCTTGAAAAACCCCGATTAAATGCTTTGCGAATTTTTTTTAAATAAATTGACAAACTATTTGAAAACGACTTATGATTCATTATATTGTTCAAAAAATAATTTGAAATATCGAGGCTTTAAATTGAAACTTAATTCGTAACCTAAACATTCTAGAAAAGGCTTGGGCTTACTGGTTAGATAAAAGCACGCAAATGGATACGTGATTCATTTAAGAGATTGAGGATAGTATCAAAATGTAACATGGGTTGGTAACGATTCTGTATATGTGTAAACACTTATTGAAAGTATTTCAGAGAGAGTAGAATGGATCATGGTTTCAATAAAACAAGAGGTTTTTAGTTTAATTTTTATTAACGTCGCACTAGAAGCAACACGAGAGTCATTGGCGACGGACCTCGTAATTTTGAACCTCGGTCAGATGACGAAGACGATACCTGAGCTGGCATCCCCCTCTCCTAACTTCCACACCACACCAACGGGAGAAGTTTTGAGCCCTACAGATTTAACGTGCATCAGCCCCGACTACACGGCGGGTCTTTAACAGCCAAGGATCGAACCCGCGACTGAACGAAAACCGCCGGTCACGAATCCGAAACCATGACCACTAGGCTACCATGACCATTAAAAAAGGAGTCACACAATATTAACTCTGAGAATCATTTTTAAAAGTATAAAAACTCAACTGTCCTATTACTTGTGAAGTCGTTAAAAACTGTTTGACTGTATTTTATTTCAATAAAAAAGTGACAAAAAGATTATAACCATTATCTATACTTATAATATGAATTGGTGTTATAATTATTTCACTAATAGAATTTGTGTTATGTTAAAATAAAAATCTGCTATTCTTATAATTAATAGAGCCAGTATACATATGTTACCATCATGAACATTTACATTATAAGTTGCACTGAATATTCAATAAATTACTTACTGTTATAATGTTTATAATAATGATATTATTCATAATATTTTTACACCATGGTCATTACTTTCCATTTAAGATACCGGGGCATGCAGGAGAAAATAAAATACCGAATTTGAGACTCTTTTTGTGACATTTATATGTTTTAAAATTTCTCGCAGAGCTTAAATTTTCTTGTGTGCCCAATAATGATATTTGAACCATTTTATTGAGCCATAAAAGTATTTTTAATCAAAAAGTTATTTCCCTTTGAGTTTAATACGGAGTGAAATATTCAGATATAAAATAAATATTCCATAAATATATAAAATATTTTATTCTTGATATGGAAAACAGTACACAAAAAATAGCGAATCATATTTTTTAATGTTATGACTGCATATTCTCTTTCAAAAAAAAATTATATATAACTTCATAATTTTGGAAATTTTGATTTTTTTTCCACATAAAAATTATTTCTTAAAATTTAGGTATTACTTAAAGGAAAAATAATTTAAGTTCACTATATTCATAAGTACCCTGTACAAAAACCAAAAAAAAATTGGAACACCATATATTAAGCAATAATTTTCGGTACTTGTCCATTATAGCGGAGCCCGCCAAATTACGATTTCGGATGTAGACAGAAAACCGCCAAGCAGTAAGATTTATCGCCATGTTTGGTTGCAAACTCCTAAGGTTGTAGTCCTAAAGAAACCGCTTCATCATTTTAGTAATATATCGCTTGCCTGTTAATGTTACCGATTTCGTATTTTTTTTATTAAATACCTATTTTGTTGCCTTTGAAAATGTCATTAACAATTTTCAATTCACCAAACAGCGAAATGGATAATGGTTTTACACATTTCACGGTGAACCATAAGTACAATTCTGGAGATCCGTCAACGGGAGTTCACACGCAAAATGTTGAAAGAATGTGGGATTCCGCAAAGGGGTGTAACAAGAAACAGCGCGGCTCGGCATCATCTAGAATCGTATCTCGCAAAATTTATGTGGAGGAAATATGTAGGGAAAAAAAATTGCTTTCTATAAAATAGTGAACGCAATTTCGGATATATGGCCTTTAATGTAGATTGATGCTCTAAAAGTTATGTAAATATTAATCATCTAAATTTTCATATTACTTATTGGGATGAGATTTATCACTAAACATATAAAAGGTTATTAAATAAAAAATATTATTTAAACAAAATTTATATTAATTATTGGTGTGTTATTTGTTTTTCGACATTTCAATTTCGCGCTCCACTTACTTGGTGCTTTAAACTAGCTTGGCGACATTGGCGTATTCTTAATTTGACAGGCGCCGCTTTAATAGACAAGTACCTAATTTTCTTAAAATTGTACCTAAATGCAAAAATGTCCATATTCAAAAATAAGAAGGGAAAACCCCTTTTTGACAAAAAAAAATACTTTTATAATTTTATGGAATGAATAAAATATCATTAGGCGTTCAAACAAATCCAAGCTCTATTAATAATTTGAAAAGCTATATATTTCAAAAATAAAGAATCTTAGATATAGTATTCCACAATTTTTCGCACTTCCCGATACCATTTATAACAATTTTTATCATACATGTCAGATATTCTTAAAAACAACAAATTATAATATTTTACTGCTAATGTGAAAGGAAAAGAGAAAAATTTAAACATTGTAACAAATGTCATCAAGTTGTCAACGACGAGTGAAAGCCTGGCGCCAGGAAAACCCAGATGTTCACCAGTCTTCGAGCCAGTTATGCGTTTTTGTACATTGGTCGTGTATCCATTCGTTAATACACTGAAGAGCCAAAACATATGATCACCCCTATCTTTTTTGATGAGCTCGCCTAGATGTCATGGAGGCGTGATGAGATGGGAATGATGTTTAACTACTGCTGAGGATAGGTATCATTCTAAATTTTACACTCCAATCAAAATACAAACTCTCATACCCCCACACTTCGATCAAAAATCTCTACTCTCGGAAAATTTCTCTAAGTAGACTTTCATTCTAATGTGGTGCACTACACCCCGATTAGCTGGTAACTTAAAATACCTGATTCACTCCCCCCCTCTAATAATAAGCCGTCAACTCGGCGGCATATAGCAAAAGCTTGATGTTTGCTGTAAGCCATGACTTAATAATTTAAGAGAAGACTAGTTACCTGCAATTTTAATTTCTTAAAAAGCAAGCGTTAATTTAATTTGAAATATTGAAAAACCTCAATTAAGGGAAAAGTAAAGGCCGATATGATGTGATGTGATAGTGAAGTTTATAGTCGCAAGAGCCTAATATAGACAATACTGCGCCAAACAAGGTAAATCTGTGATCTAGATGTTAAAACACTGAAAAAATATCTTGGTCGACAAGAAGAAGGGTCGAAATTAGAGAATGAGTGAAAGTGAAGTTTATTGGCGCAAGAGCCAGATGTAGCTATACTGCACCAAAGGAGATGCAACTGTGTTCTAAACATGTGAAAAGAAAATTAGTTGACATGAAGAAGGATCGAAAATAGAGAAAGATCACTAGGGTGTTCCGGGGGCGAGTCATCCGTGTTTACTAAAGACAGTAAACTCCATGGGAAAGAAAAAGATCTCTAGAGTGCCTCGGGGTCATGATGCTCGTACCTACCTAAAGAAGGCAAGCCCCTGAGGTCAAGGTCATGCAATACAGCTCATTAAGATACGGAGATTAATAACTTAAAGGTCCAAGTACTCCAGTATTCGTCAACCAATAACTTTGCACGCTAAGATTGTGATATGTTTCCTTTATCGTTTAATTCAATAACCATCTTTAAGTCTTAATTAAATAATCAATAAGTACGGAATTACAATTGAGAATATCTAAGAACAGGAAAAAATTTATTAACCAACAAAGAATATATGTAAGATCCCTCTCTCTCTCACGAATCAGACTTAACTCGCTCAATCAGAGTTTATATATTCTAATAATAAAGCCTAAGCTTACCAAATCACTCGTTCTGGTTCAAACTCTTCTCGAAATATCAGATTCATATCTTAGTACTTTAACTAGAAGTCATTTCAATTAAAAGATTAATGAAGATGCTACAAGCAAATTAATAGACACCTGTCACAGCGTATCGTTATACTCTATATCCCTTCTCTTTCCTTTCAATACTATTTGGTTTATATACCACTATCTCTAATTCAATTCACTGCACTTCTTACCTTCCTCAATTTACCTAATCACATTTCATTTGAGTTGGAAAAAAACTGTACTTTTGTGCAATTCAAAATACCAAAAGTCCCCGAGATTAGGGAAGAGAAAATCGCGAATAGTCCAACGTTACAACAGCACTCGACCGACCGCTGATTGTGTGTGAGCCTCGCTGTTTTTTTCTCTCTCTCCATCTACAACAAAAGTACTTCGAAATGCCGTTAGGATACTTTCCTATTTTTCTCTCAGTTTGCTACTGAGTTTCACAGTTGAATTTCCCGACATTGATCTCAAAATTTCTCCCCACCCATCCACTCCACTTTTGCCGCCTCCCGATTGGAATGTGAAACCCCAGAAAATTAGAATCATCGTAACACTCTTAAAAAAAAATCTTAAAATTAATTCATTCTACAAAAACTATTCCGATTTAAGTTCTGTTTCTTTATAAATTTTCTCTCTATCTTATATCCTTTTAATTTTTCTTTCTTTTTAATATTTCTTCCTTGTTTCTTCTTTTTTTTTTTAAAAAAATGATCGTTTATTTTTAAATCTTTCAAATTTTCATTTTTACTTCTGGAATAGTGTAGCAGAATTATGTGTCAAATATGTTGAGTTATACAGGAGATTGAGGCCAGAAGGGTTGGATAACCCATCAACATCACCATACCTGTCGATTACGTGTGTACTTATGAGATGGGAAAGACTGCTGATTTAAGTGATTTTGATAGAGTTCAGAATGTAGTGGCCTAACGACTCGATATTCCACAGCTCTCCGTTTGTTCGCAAGCCACCATTGTGAGCATCTATGCAAGGTGAATGACAGTGATACCAGTAGTAGACGTGTAATCAATGAAAAAGTTTGGCTAGGTGGAAAAAAAATCAGCCAATAGCTCAAATTACAGTCAAATGTAATGCAGATTTTAATAGACATTCAGCGGACTGAGATTACGCAGAAGACTCTTCTCGTGTATCTCTGCTAAAAAGGAATCATCATCTTTACGTTTATAATGAGAACATCACGAATGGACAAGAGTTTTTGATCGTTTATTAACGTAGCACTTAGAAGCAACACGCAGATTATTGGCGACGGACATTGCAATTTTAAACCTTCCTCAAGTGACGAGAACGACACCTGAGCTGGCACCTCCCTTTCCAAACTTTCCCACCATGCCAAAGGGAGGGCTTGATTAACGGGTCTAATTAAATCCAGTCGTTAATTTCTATAAACGACTAGATTTAATGTGCACCATTTCCGCTACACGACGGGTGTTGAGTGGTATCAGGGCTCGAATTCCTAATTCGATTAAAACAACGCAGATTGCAAGTTCGCGACATTAACCACTGGGTTGCCGCAGCCACTGAGTAAACTATGGAGCAACGGAAAAGTGTTGTCTTGTCGTATAAATCACGATTCCTTATTTATCACGTCGATTGCAGTGTAAAGGTATGCCTTCTTCTAAGCCATCAGTTAAACGACACAATATATCGCAAGGCAAGAACAGGCAACTGGTACAGTATTCCTAATTGCGGGACGTCATCATGGGCTTCTCTGTGACCGTTGGTTGTTATAAAACGCATAGTTTTGTGGACTATCTCAGCATCATTGCGCATAATTTATACTCTTGCATAGAGTCTATCTACCCTACCGGGAATGAAGTCATCCAACAGAACAGCTCTCCATGTCACAAGGCTGAAATCGCACCGCAGTGGTTCAAGGAACATGCGGATTTATTCCAGTTGATGCCTTCATACCTTAACCTGAAGTATCTCAATCCCACAAAGAACGTTTCGGATGCTCATGGAACAACAGCTCAGAGCTTAAAACTCACTGCCTCGGAATATTGAGTAATTATGTGACATATGTTTGAACATCTGGCACTATGTCTCCAGCCATTTTCCAATGACTTGTGGCATACTTACCAAGGTAATTACTACTGTTTTGAGAGCCAAAGGAGGACAAACGCCATATTAGGTAGGACGTCATATTGATTTGGCTCTTCGGTGTATTATTGTAGTGTCTTTAACAAGCATAATCTATTATTGAAGATGAAATTCTTATATCAAACCTTGGAGAGGGAAACGTATGGAAATTCATCGAAGGTAAGAAGTTCATCTTCTCCATTCCTGGATTTCTTTTGTCCCTTGTAGATTCTGGTGGAAGTGACGGTGGTCATACCCATTCCGTCGCCAAGGAACAGGATAAGATTCTTGGCGATCTTCTCATTCTTTTGCAATCTTAAGCTGGCATACAAGTTCTTTTGGCCAGATTTTTCCCAAAACATGGACAGTTCTGAAATGAAACAATCAAGCATGAGTATAAAGTCAAAAAGTTTCTTAATGATTTTTTCTATTATGACGCATTATCAAATTCAGTCATTTATTTCGAAAAAATCGTTTCCAATCCTAAATTTATTAAATCAAGTTTAATTTTTTTTCTTGATATATCTCAAGAACTGGATGGTCCCAAATTTGAATAATTTCTCACAGAATATTGAAAAATAAGTGTCTAAATATCCATATATTGCAATATTGAATGAACTGCAGTAAAATGCGAAGATTAATTATTGAAATTTATTATTTCAATTTGTTTTTCCATCAGTAATGTACACGGATAAGTTGTTTCAACTGTAAATGAGTTCAGTAAAGTGTATTAATTTAGAATATTAGTATTTTTTATTGACGTTGCTGTATAACATTGAATTAAAACCCCACTTTCTTTTTAACTAACGATTTTACTAAAAAACTAATAATTTAACTTTTTCCCAAGCCCATCCATGTTAATTTTTAGCTGATTTTCCAAATAAAAATGTAATAATAAGCTCATGATTAAATAAAACTTATTATTTCTTTCATTACAACGTACACTTAACAACAGATGTACAACTCAGGAAATTTTTGGTTTCCTTGTATTGGAAAATAAAAAAATCAAGATCTAAAAAGTTAACAATTTACAGCTAGAATCATACAAGTATTTTAATAAAAGACCTTACAGTAATGGAGGCATGTATTGTTAGTGTTATGCGATTGCTTCTTATAATAAAATAATTACACAAACTGTAAAAATAGTTACAGAAACCTATGGAGATTTCATTTTCACTTAGAAAGTTTGTGACACATTTGAAGGAAATAATTTTTTATTGCCGTTTTCCTAACATTTTCTTCAATTTTCTGGAAGAATTGAAATTATATTGATCCATTCAGCGCAAAAAAATAAAATAATATCTACGATGAAGTTACAATGAAAAAAGTTCAGGATAACATCAACAGTATTTAAATTTATTGTATATAAACAAGCTGTTGAAATTTTATATTGATCTGTATAAATTGGCTATTGGGACTCAAGATAAATTAGCGACACATATTAATTCGTATTAAAATATTTTTGGCAAGATATATCCAGTTCTTCTAAGAATAAGTTATTTGGCATTAATAAAAATAGAGTCGATTAATAAAATCAGTAAAATATTCCAAATTGTTCAAATCCTACAGTTTTAAATATGTTAATTTTCAAAACTATTAAGATAAAATTGCTTACAACTGCTTTTTGACATTATCATTAAAAAGATTTTAAAATATTTGGGATTATATAATCACATCGATGATTCACAAAATTTTTATGCCCATCTATATAATTTTTAACAAAAATCTGTTGATTACATTGTAAAATGGGCATTAATATTTCAAATGGGATTATTAACTGTATTAAAAACAGATTTAAAACATTTTATAAAATATTTATATTATATATTGCAGCAAAAAATACTCCCAAATAGGACGCATTAGTTCACAATTAAATATAGTCGGAACCCGTTTATGTGCGGTTCGTTAACTTGCGAGACCATTTAACTCAGTTTTACTATGGTTCCCTTTTTATGACATTAAGATTGATCTTTTTTCAGACGATATAAGAAGGTCATGTTAAGTGAAGACATAAAAATCAATTTTCTACTGTTTTATATCTCGAGGGATAAACTTGACTTGGAGTTCCAAGTTGCAATAACGAACTTACTCTCCAAAAGGTGATGATGATGATTATTATTGTGAAGTTTTATTAGCGCAAGAGCCGATGTGGCCACACTGCGCCAAACAATCTGTGATCTACACAATGAAAAAAAATTGATCGACAGGAAGGGTCAAGTGAGAAAGTAAAGTTTATTGGAAGATCCAGATATGGTTATGGTGCGCCAAAAAAGATTAAACTGTAATCTAGACGGGAAGTTAAAAAAAAGACAATTGGATGACAATAAGGAGGGTCGAAAATAGAGAAGAATCGCAAGGGTATCCTGGGAGTGCGTCACCCGTGTTTACCAACGATAGTAAACCCCATGGGAAAGAAAAAGATCACTAGGTTGCGTCGCGGTCATGATGACCGTACTTACCAGAAGGGGGCAAGTCCTGATATAATCCCCAGGGGTAGGGTGCCCGGCAATATTCTAAGACACTGGGTATCCATTTAAGTCGTCTCTTACGACATGCATAAACTACAGTGGAACTATTCTGTCTTTCCCGGTCTCCACACGGGTCACACTCCAAAAGGAAGAAATTTGAAACATAAGAAATAATTAAGTCAAGGTGCTTGCACTTAAAAATTAACAAAAAAGTAGTGCAGAAATAGGGGAGAAATCTTTCACGAAACCAGAACAAAAAGAAAGAAACTAGATGAGCAGTGACCTGAGCCAAAAAAGAGGGGGATCGAGGGAACGAAACTAGTCATCAACTTTGGAAGAAATGCAGCAATGAAGCAAAAGTTTTTTTTTTAAAAAGAAAAAAAAGATACAAATCCCAACGAGCTGGGATAATTTTTTAAAAAATGTCCGAAACATTAAGGACAAGGTGTTTTAAAATCATATTACTATCTCAGATGGATTCACTAGGGGATTTCGGTATTCTAATGGTCACACTAAGGGTCACTAACGGTTCTAGGGGTCACATCTCACTATCACTAGGGGATTTCGGATTTATGATGCCCATACCTACCTAAAGAAAGTAAGGCTCTGAGGGCCCCGACTGTATCCGAACTGAGCTCGGGCATGGGAATAAAACGAGACTGGCTCCTCCCGATTGTATTTTGGGCAATATAAAATTTTACACAGGTAATCGGCCTTTCCAAAATTATTTCTTATAAGAATAGATGGGCTTTCTAGTCAACATTTTCAACCAATTTATACCATTTTAGAATACCAAATGAAAGACTGGTACATTTATCTTTCGACGCTGGACGTTTTCCCCGAAGTGGAGGGGGAGAGAGGGTTGCGTGGCCTAGAATGCCATTGGCTGTTGCTTGGAATCCTGGTCCAGTGGGTCTGAAGGAAAGTTGACCGGTCGCTTTTTGCTGCGCTCTAACCAACTAGGCTGAAAAGACCAGTTGGCCAGTTAGCAAGGCGTCTTAACTTCTGGCGCTGTTATTGAAGAGAGTCTCTGCAATCTTATCAAACTGAGCACATATTAGCAAGAAACATAATGGCATTTAGGGGAATATCTATTAAATTGGGATTCCCCTTCTTAAATGGCACCATAACGCAGGATATACAATTACGCTCTGCGTATTGCACTGACTACGAACAGCGTCATAACAGAGCTGTAGTACAGTGAGCCATTGAAAATATTTTAATGCGAAAATATGACATTTTTCAAAATTTTCAACAAATAACCGAGATTATATCTTGAAACTGAACCGATCCCGGTCATATCTGATAAGCCTAGTTATTATAATAAATATATAATTACAAATGAATAATTTCTTAAATCAAATGTTCCTGTATTTCTTTAATTAGTTACTAACAAAAAAGGATTTACATAAAACTTCTTTAAATTTTTATCGAAGTCGCACAGCAGTGAAGACACGTGAAAGCTTTCACAGTAGCAATGGCACCCTTAGGCATGCGGTTGGGGAACTCCGTCTATCTTTTCTTAATTTTTAAAAAGTAATTTCCTTTAACAACTTTATTTTAAAATGAAGAAAACTCATTTCCCTTTATACAGATCCCAACAACGTCTGAGCTCAGAACCAATCTAACAAAAAGTACTTAGCTTCAATAACTAAATTTATTATAATAATAAGTTTTTAAAATTTCTCCTAAATTTTAAAGATTCAAGAAATTATTTTAACTTTTCCTGCATTGCTCATCTTAACTTTAGAATCTATTCAACTTTCTTGTGATCTACTTTTACTTCTGAACAAGTGTAGATTCTGAATTTCAGTCTCGCCAAATATATCTTCCAGCCAGAATGGGGATAAAAGCCCAAAAAGGTTAAGAACCCCGAGAAATTTTTTTCGGCATCGACATCACAGCGTTTCTTAGCTGAAGTTTAAAGTGAAAGTTTTAAAAAAATATTTTTAATATTAAAGTTCTGTGATAGTATTTGTAGATTTTTTTTTATCAGATTGTTATCATGACTTGTGCTTAACTTGATGATTCTGATTTGATGTATTTATTAATTTTATTAACGTCGCATTAGATGCAACACGAGGGCTATTGGCGACGGATCTCACAGTTTTGAACCTCGGTCAAGTGACGAGGACGACACCTGATCTGGCCACTTCGCTCTCCTAACTTCTACACCACGTAAACGGGGATTCTGATTTTGAGGAAATCTGATTTAGATGTTAATGAAGATGCACAAAGTTTAGATTTTCTGAATCAGATTCTTCCTATTTTGAATTTTCTTCAGAAATCTATAATGTTAGAACTTAGAAAACTTGAACAGTGCTCGTCAAAGCAGAACAATATAATTGGAAAATAAGAGAAAATATATCTTTTTTCCAGATTGTAAATATATATACAATACCGTGCTTCCTTGTTTATCATCTACGATCCAGTTTAGATAACTTGATACAAAATCAAGAAATTAGGTAAATGTTTAACGTTAAGCGCATTTGTTAGTATTAGAGCTTCTTGTTTATATTTCACACACACACACACACACAGCTCGATTGAATTACTTCAAAACTCAAATTTGTTAGGTCATTAGGGAAGTCGAATTTGCCAGCAGAATGTTTATTTTTAAAAACGTATCTTTTAGAGTTTTTTTAAAAATATTTGTAAATAAAAGATATTCGTCTTGTTAAAAAAAGTAAATATTTTTAAAAATGACTTTTTTGACCCATAATTTCGAGATTAATTGAGTCTAGAAGGGGTTAACGAATATTGGGGAAACTTATTCAGTTACTCGAAGAAATAAACACATAGGCCCTCAAACAAAAAATTTGCCGAATATCACATACCTAACTTGACAAGACAAACAACAGTACAAAAGCTAACTCGGGTGGCGGACAATTGCCACATTTTCGCAATTCAAACTGCTTCCACAGCTTTCCGGTCTCTAACTGATCTCTTACATTCCACAATTTTCGATTCTACAACATCGATGCGAGCCCCACAGGAAAATTATGTTGCGTCTTTTTGCTCACGTGTTGATTTTAAAACAGATTTAGGTTATTTATCAAGTAAAGTCAATGGAGTTAAAGCAATCTTCAAAAACAACAAAAAAGAAGCAATGTAACGAGTTATCCTCTTTGGCGGTAAGAGATGTAATTATCTGATAAATATAAGAGAAATTCTTCAACCAGTTTATTCAAGTCTTTGGATAATAAACAAAACAAGTTAAATATGTGGAGAGGTTAACTTAACTCATCCTTTTTATAATTGCTTATTAACGTCACACTCATACGAGGGCTATTGGTGACGAACCCAGTAATTTTGAGCCTCGGTGAAGTAATGAGGACGACACCTGAGCTTGACACCTACCACTCCACATCGAGGGAGCAACTTATCCTTAAATTCGTATAATGATTATATATATTTATATAACAATTTCTAAACAGTAGCTCTCTAAGAGCTGAGTAGAGTCAGGTTCGTGCATTCTATAAATCTTATATTTGTTCGAACCTCTATACCTGGAGTTCCTAACTTTATACCCGCGGGTACTATTACACTCGCCAATGGTTTAATACATGTTCGCTGTTATGTAACCCTGACTAACAAAATATTCACGTTTTCCATAAATTGCAAAGTTTATTTAAAGCAAGAACAAAGAAACTGAAGCTAGAAATTTTAAATCTTCAAAATGACTCTGTAATAAAATCTATTGTAACAGATGAGAACTTCAGGAATATAGTTGACAAAAACAAACTTCCATTTTTGAAAGCATCATACTAGGCAAAATCGCTTTTTGGTCCCCCACACTTGCGTGAATCATTGTTTTTAACAATGAATGTCATGAAACCAAAGTACAAATCCAGACTTATAGAGGAACCATTTGAAGATTTCCAGGAAAATACCACCATACACTCCTAATTTTGAAGTAATATCTAGAGAAATTCAATGAAAAAGATCGAATTGATTTTGAACATTGCATTGCTACGAAGAACTTTTATGTCAACAAATTGTAAATCAAATACCCACTTATGTCTGTAATTATTAATTCAGTAACTATTTATTTTACATTAGAAGTGGTCGCGGTAAACTAGTTTAGTTTAGTTTTTCTTATTAACGTAGCACCAGAAGCAACACGAGGGCTATTGGCGAAGGACCTCGTAATTTTGAACCACAGTCAAGTGAGGAGGACGACACTTGAGCTGACCCCCCCTCTCCTAACATCCACACCACACCAACGGGAGGACTTTGGGCCCCGACAGATTTAACGTGCATCAGCCCCGGCTACACGGCAGGTCTTTGGCGGCCAAGGATCAAACCCGGATAATGAATGAAAACTGCCGGTAACGAATCCGAAGCCATGACCACTAGGCTAGAATGGCCGTCGCGGTAAACTAATGGCCACGGTTGAGGTTAGAGTTTTTTTCGTCGAGTCGTGGGTTTGAGTCTTGATGCCACTAAAGACCTGTCGTTCAGCGAGGATAGTGTGAGAGAGAGTGAGGTTTTATGGCGCAAGAGCCAAGTTCAGCGAGGATAATGCAAATTAAATCTGTCGAGGTCCAATTCCTTCCGTTGGTATGGTGTAGAAATTTGGAGAAAGAAGTGTTAGCTCAGGTGTGGTCCTCGTCCCTTGAAACATTCCAAAATTTCGAGGTCCATCGCCAATAGCCCTCGTGTTGCCTCTCAGTGCGACATTAATAATCCCTCACATACAACTTACATAAAATACAATCAATAATTTTTATACCTTAAAATGATATGTTTGGAATAATTCTTTCCGTATATTATTAGCTATGTCAGCTTATACATTTACTTTGAAAAATCAATATGCCCACTAATCACATTGGTACTTTAGAATGGGCTTTAAGGCACAAAAGAAGTTGGACATCCTTTCTTTATAGCGTTCCAATGACTCATGATTCCTCCATTCAATTCCGCTGCTTTAGTTCTTATATAGTAAGGCTCATTTACGAATATCACGGTTCTTTCACAAAGTGAGGTTCTCATATCAAACTTTGTAGTAAAGCAATCCCAGAGGTAAGTAAAAGGAAAATGCAAGTGAGTGGCTGGAACATAATTACCTTGGTTTTTGAAAAATATATTAAAGAAATGTATAGAATTTTTAAATATGAGGGCGAACTCTTAAACGAAATCATTGCATGGATGTATAGCTAAGTATAATTCAACCAATAGATAATACTAAAATTTCAGTATATGGTAAAAAGCGCATGCGCTAAATGAACTCGAATATAAGTAGGTTTTTCGAAAATGGAGAATCAAATTTTTTTGCTTAACAAAGTTCGGTAAATAAAATTTTCAAATAAATTAAAAATATTTTTGACGATAGAAAATACGATATAAACAGACTCTCAATAGTATTTAATATTCTATCATTTTATTTCTTAAGGTAGCTGCGAATACCATGTAATTTTCTGAATTTAAGAAAAATGTATTTTTGAATCATGATAAATAAAAAAACAAATTAAATTCAATTTTAAATTTTCCAGTCGATCCCATTAAAAAATTTTCACTTAACTAACTTGATCCTTTTTAATACAAGAATGCGAATATTACTTACCATATTGATTTACATACAATTTCGATGTTCATATTGCTTCGAAATATCTTAAGTAACTGTTCAAATACTTTTGAATACTGGAAATTTTAGCGATTATTTTTTGAATATATACATAAAGAACTACAAGTTTTGAAGCATAATTTTTTTAAATTTAATTACAGAAGATTGCATTCTTGCCATGGAAACCTAAGATGCAATTGTAAATAAAAATCAAAATTCCGACCATGTAAATATTATTTACTTATTATATATTTTTATTTTTAATTATGCAACATAGACAATTTACATTCTGCATTCATTTTATAAGAGACCTATAATTTCTTACTTTTACATGCTTCCTAACTATTTTTACGAAAATCTGTCAAATTGAAGGGTTAGTTTTTTTTACAATAAATCCTTTCATTTGTTGCAGAATAATGAAAGGATATAACAAATGTGAAAGAATAACAAAAATGAAAGTAAAGAAGAAAAAAAATAATAAAGTCTGGCAGCCAGTACGTAAATAATTAGCTTTGAATTTTATTTGCTTAGAAAAAGCGAAAGCCTTATCAATATCACGCACGATCAATTCAATCGAGTAGTTTACAAAGATAAGATGTAAGGTTTGGAAATTTAGTGAGGCTGAACTTTTATTAACAATACAATAAAAGCAAAGCGAGTGATTATCTCTGAAGAAAATTTTACAAAAACAGTGTTCAAGAAGTTCAATCACGAAAGCGCTAGATGTTGCAATCCGGAACAAAAAAAAAAGTGTAAATTTGCTGTAAACATTGGATAAAAAAACAAAAGAATTAAATTTAAAAGTGGTTGGCTAGAAGATGGGTCAAAAATAGAGCACGGTCACTAGGGTATCCTAAGGGAGCTTTATCCGTGTTTATCATCGACAGCAAACATCATGGGGGGGGGGG
>BMAW01092546.1:63978-122639 GCA_019974015.1 Nephila pilipes | reverse complement strand
AAACTTCATTAAAATTCAAATAAACATTTGCTTTTTATTTAATTATTTTGCAATTTCTTACTGTTTCTCTTATTTCATGTTTTTAGGCATACCACAATCTATGTTTGTTTCGTGTTGCATTTTTTCTTTAATCCTTATAAAACTAATTAATATGTATGATTTCTTTTGTAACAAAGACATTAGTTCTTTAATTTAAATTTTGCTTCTTAAGTATGATAAATATTCATTTGATTATATATATATATATATATATATATATATATATATATATATATATATATATATATATATATATATATATATATATATATATATATATATATATATACTGCAAATTTATGAAAGAATAATTTAAAATAATTAAAAAGACAAAAATCCAGAAAGAAATGTAAAAATAAAAGAAAAAGAAATGAAAATATGGAACCCAGCAAGTCAAAAAGCAATATCGGGCAGAGGACCGAATAAGCGGGGTTAAACTAATTTAATGGTACCAACCTTCCCCCTTTGCGACTTGGTAGGCTGAATTGGGAAATCCAAATTACAAAAGAGTTCAATGGTTAAAAAATGCAAAAAAAATTCAGCGATAAAATCTACAAAAATAAAATCTATAATTCTAAAAATTATCAACAAATCAAAATATAAGAATTACTTACAAAAATTCAAAGAAATAAAGATTCAAATATGTGAGTAGTAAGACGGAATTTTCTTTAAGCTTCAAGATGTATATCACATACTCAAAATGAAAACAATATAACACATCTTCACCATATAAATTGAAAAAAGATTTAAATCATTGTTTGATTGGTAATAAAATGTAAAAGGATGCAAACAATTGGTTGGTAATAAGTTGTATGGTAAAGGAGTATAACGGTCCAGAGAGTGAGTAAAAATGTAAGCTGTGTAAATGTAATTAAATAAATAAATTCTTCACGGCTAGAACACTAACAAGTCGACTTTGAGGACCTGTTGTTGTGTGGTGGATTTGAAAATGGATCACGATTCGCAAAGATGTTTAATATATTTGTGATGTACATAAGTATTTAAGAAATTTATTGGATAATCGTGATCTAAACAGTTGTTGAAGAATTTTTTAATGTTATTAAACTTGTCTATTTTATGTGTGGTTAATTTGTTATTACGTAATAAAAAGCCTAATAAAATATTCCTATAAATAGATCTGTGTAGATTACTGTTCCAAAAAGGAATTTTGATTACGTGGAATTCGAATCTCTCTCTTTTATCATAAATATTACTAATCAGTCTATAGTCAACAATTTGCAAATCAAGATCTAGAAATTCTACTGTATTAGAATTAAGATCAGTTTTTAATAATTTGAGATAATTAGGGTAAAACGAAACATTTGGTTTAAATTCCTCAGTTTTACCTAAAATAATTAAATCATCTATGTAACGATAAAGAAAGTAAGAATCATTATCAATCTGTTTTAATTCATAAAAATGTAAATAAAAATTGGCCAGACAATTATTAGCTGGACCTCCCTGAGGGAGACCCTGAATTTGCTTATAGAGATTTTGACCGAAAACTATAAAATTCTCTTGTAATACAAGTTTAATAAGAGTATTGAATTTTTCACGTTTTATTATTTAATTAAAATGATATTTATTGTTTAAAATTGCAAGAACTTTAATTAAATCATGAATATCTATTGAGTTAAAAAGGTCTTCAAAATCATACCCATGTATATATGTATATATATATATATATATGTGTGTGTGTGTGTGTGTGTGTGTGTGTGATGATCTGCATAACTATATTATGTTACCTTTCTTTTACCTAATCACAAACTTCCATTTTGTTGTTCCACTGACGACCAACTTCATGTGTTTTAACTGTAGCTATCACTTTGACCTCAGTTTGGTATAAAAGTTGATGGAATGTTTGTCATACGATCTTCTGTCTTTCCCTTGCATTGCAAAACTACCTCTCTAAGCGTGCTGTATTGGAATGCATTCTGTTACTTCCATTATAATGTTAACCACCGATTTTTGTGTTGTAGTACAATGAAGGACTTACTCTAGAAAAAGAATATTCAGTGGTCTGTTTTATTTATTTCAAAATTTGACTGGAAGCATACGCTGAGATGCTTTCACACACACACACACACGTGTGTGTGTGTGTGATGCGTTTTCTAATAATTTTATTGAAGTACTTAGACTCAGTTAAAAAGATTAGGAATAAGACCACATCCTTAAGCAACGTGAGGTAACTAACTTTTGACCAGCTATGTTATTATTTTGAGAAACATTTGGGCAGTTAATAAGACGTGAATGAGTTGCTAGGGAAGTATTGCTGGTAAAAGAGAATTATTTTCTTCGTCTCACAAAGGTCATGCCTGATTTAAATTTAATCTTTAAATCTAACTGCACCAAAATTAAATTAAATGGACTTTTTAAATCGCAAAAATATTCCAGGACACCAAGTAGAATATTAAAAATACCACGTTTGAATGGAGGGATACTACATGGTATTTTTTAAATTAATATTCGGCAGAGAAGCATACGAAATCCAAAAAAAAAGCTTTAAAATCAAATTGAGTAATTATGATCAGTTTGTCTCCCTCCTAACCTTATATATATAGTCTATGCCAAAACTATAAGGCACTCTGTAGAAATATATTTATTTTAAAATAATTTTGTGCTATACAAAAACCAATTTTTGTATCTTTGATTATAAGCAACATCGGATAGTAATTTTAATATCTGTTGTATTCTTCCTTCGTTTAATTTATATTACCAGTTATACTCGTCATCTATTGGCTTATCGCAATTTTCAACGTTTAAGGCATTCCAAACTTGCACAGGAGCATTTTCAGTATTTCTTTGGATGTTATTGAGTATTGGAGAAGCTTACGCTTTAAAAGAACTTGGAGTTCAGTCGTATTGAAATTTAGGAACTGTATCTGCCAGTTTAAACGTCAATATTTATAGTGAATCGACTGTATATTGTTGTTACTGATTTGTAGTATGGTTCATTACCCTGCTGAAATTGAATGCCTTCCATGTTTGCATTACCGAATAATTTACTAAAAGATGGTTCTTATTTGGTTTTAAGAACATTCATTCATGTTTGACTGTTCTGTCAATCTTCACAAATGAAATTTTGTCTACACCACTGGCCTCCATGGATTTCCTACATCATGATACTGCCTTATCCTTGACTCAAAGAGGGAACTACACACAGTGTTTTATTCTCTAATTGTTCTTTGTCTAAAATATAAAGATGATTTGTACCAAATACCTAAAAGTTAAAGAGAAAAAGGGTTACCTTTCAGATACTTTGTTGATAAGAATTATTTTTTTTTCTGATTTCTTATTGATATTTGAATCAAAGTTTGAATCTCACGGTTCGATGTTGCGTTCTTTGGCTTAGTTTTTCATCTATTCAAGTGTGAATCTGTTTTTTTAAGCATCTCGAAATATATTGTGCAGCACATTATGAACATTTAATTTTCTTGGTAAACTCAAACTGAGACTCCCCTTGCGTACGTTATGTCAGGACTTGACATTGTCGCTTAACACTAATATATCATTATATTTATATGTTTTCTTAGATACTTTTTTGGATACTCTGATTTTTAAGGTTATCATCTAACTCACAGCACAACAACGAAACTTACTAAAACACGGTAGCATGAAATTTAAAATAAAATGTAATAGCAAACGATGAAAATATATTAGAAATTGGGAGTTGTTCATTCATTTTTATTTTTTACAAACTGTAAAGATTTTAAAACGAAAATTCTTAATCGTTTGCGGAAAACAATTTGTATATCGCTATTACTTTTAAATGTATCTTAACAATATTGGAGTGTCTAATGCTTTTGGCCCAGACTGTACGAGATCACCTAGAAAATAAGTTTTCCTCATCACCAATAGATTTTAGGCTATTGACTACGATTGGAGAGAGCGCATACTGGATATGTTTTAGGTGTGCCTATCGTTTGAGTCAATTGGTAGACCCCGATCACTTGCTGTAAAAGTCGTTGTAGCGACCGAAGATATCGGATCTCATTCTTCCTCTCGCTAACTGAAGATGAAGTTTGTAAGAAAATTTTTGAATACCAGAAATTCATCGTTAATGGTGTCTAATGTACGTGCTAGATGTCATAAACAAACAGATAGAGTGTCTTTGGTGTAGACAAATTTCCTTCCACTGACAGAATATTCATGATAAAGAGTGCAGTGGATAGACGTCCATATTCGATAACGACCTCATGGAAATGGAGCAGTTTGTTAAGGTGTTGCAATATATCTCAAAATTTATTGTGTCATCCAGAGGCAAAAGAAAAATCCACAAGCAACACTCCTGCCTTTTCTAAAACATGATGCACTTGATTTTGCATTTTGGAATTGCTGGCTTAAATTTCTATGTGTTAGGTTGTGTTGAATGTCTCTACTTCCTGCATTGATGTTTTGATTCTGGTGTTACATTAGATACCCTTGTTTTTTCTCCAGCGACGATTTGGTCTAGAAACTCACTAACTTTGTATCACTCAAGAAAAATCAAAGTAATGTTTACTCAATTACTCAGTCAGTATTTACAGTACGTATTGTGAGTCCAACTTCGTACGCTTTAAATGCTCTGCCACGATTTCATACAAAAAGCACATTGAAACTTGCAGAAAATCCTCAGATAAAGTTGAAATCGTAAGGTGTTTAATTCCTTGATATTTTGCATCAAATTTCAGCAACAAGATCTCAATATAACGCCCAACGGTCTCCCACTACATTTTCTTTATCAACGGCCATCTTTAAACACGATCACACATTTTCCTACCATTACATCACTCCTAGCATTTTTTCATTAACCTGCTGATAAGTTTTGGCAGATTTCGCGCCTTTGCATGCGAAAAACGAATCACAGAACGCATTTAACAATCGGTGGCATTTTCAATTGCGGGATGCATTTGAAATGCAGAAAAACAAATATAAACACGGACAAATGTTTTTTATGGGTACTCTGTGCACCTGTGAGGAATGGTGAATTTTATATATATCTATATCTATATATATATATATATATATATATATATATAAATGTAAGGTTTTCCAACTAATTATCAAAGAAATAATTTTATTTTCCAATGTACTGTAAAACCAATTCCTCAGTTACTCGATAGATGGCACCATGAATTAAGGTCATGTTATAGCTCATGCAGCGCCATCTATTCCAAAACAAAACTGAGTGACCTTTCATTTTTGCTCTCTTTCCCCCACTTTCCGTTTCTCTTCTGCTCCGCATTACCCTCGTCGGAAGAAAGCTTCGAACGCCAGAGCGCGATTCAACGCCCATCGCCGATGTGGAATAAGATTAATTAGGTCGCCATCTGATCTGGAAGAACTGTTTACTCCTAATAGAGATAACCTGTATATAGATTAATGTGTATATATTTCCACTCTTCATATCTCTATCTAATAAACGAAGTAGAATAAGTTGAGCCTCATCATTGAATTCCTAAGAAATCATCATAGAATCCGGTAGTGGAATTACTCTTCTAAGCAAATCAGCCCTTTGCGAAAGAGCAAACCAGTGTAGATTCGGGATGTACAATCTCATCACCCCCGTTCTACATATATATGGCATTGAGAGGGCAGGACATCGAGCCATATATTCGGACTTTGGTTCTCCTAATGAGCCTTCATGTAGAGAGGCTGCTATTAGGAGTTGTTCTTTAGCCCAAATTTCCATGAATGATCCTATGCATTTGGTTCGTCTTCCGACTAGAGCAGATAACTTAAAATAATAACGACTAGCTTTTCCATTAAAGAGAGTGAGAAGTTTAAATATATAAAGTGTTTGAATTACAGCTTTTAATTTAGTAATGGATGCTTAAAAATAGAACCGAAATCCTTTTAACTAATTGTCAAAATTATTCCAAGTCCAGTTATTATTTCTTTATTCAATGTATGATAATGTAGTACAGTTTTCTAAAAATATGTTAATGATTTAAACGTTAATAACGCAACAAAATCAATCGAATTTTTATAATTAATTATATAGTTTAGCTTTTTGCCCAGAAATTAATTTTAAGCAGTTGAAAATTATAAAACTCGTATTTTGCTTCAATAGAAATGAAGGACGTTTCTAGAAACACTTTATGAAAATGATAACCGAAATAAATAAAAGTATTGAACGTTATTTAGTCGTGAAATATTATTTTCAAAATTATTTTTCATTTGATTTTCTCTTCATCTCCCATTGGTTCAATTTTCAGAAAATAGAAATATTATAAATTAAACAGCACACCCACAAACACTCATTAACAAAACGTTTTATGAATATATGAAAAAATAATTATAACAAAAGTTGTTATCAATTTTTAAACGTTACTTAACACGATTAAAACAGTGTACAAATATAATTAAACTGTTTTGCTTAATAACATTGTATACAGAATAATATGTGATTTAAGAAATTAGAAAACCGTTTCAACGACAGTTTTACAAATAGAACACATTTTGATAATGTCTTTTCTTAAACTTTATTAACATTGAAGTCATTCGTGTACCAATTTATTTGCAATACAATTGTTCAAATTATGTACACTTGTAATCTTTGATAACTGCTACATCACTGATCCATTACATTTATATAAAGTCGTCTTTTATTGGACATCCTCAGGGGAAGTCACTACTTTAATGAATCCAGTGAAAACTGTTTTTTATTCTTAGTTAATCCTTGATATAAATTTCTTTATATGCATATAATTATTTGAGGAAGTTTATTCTAGTTTAGGAGAAGGGAATTATAACAAAGTTAATATTGTTTAACTAAGACTAACATGCAGTAGTATTTTATTTAGCAATTTCTGTGACAATCAAACTCATAGATATTTAAACTAATAAAATTACATTCGTAATAAAATATGAAAAATTAAGAAAATGTATAAAATTCCAATATTAATCTACAAATTCATTAATAACACTACATATATTAATAACTATTCATTATAACACTATATATATATATATATATATATATATATATAGGCTGAGATAGAACAATCCAAAAATTAATCAATCCGATTTAAAAGAGATTAACGAACTTATAGAAGACAAATGCCTTGCAGCATCAAACTACATATTTTCTAGCTTTGTTGAAACTGGAAATTTCAGCAAAGCTCACTGTCAGAGAAAAAAAACTATAACTAGTGCAAAATCATTTCAAAGACTTTAAAAAGCAATAAAATGGGAAAAATAGAAAAAAGAAAATTTAAACAAATAAAAAAAGAGAAAAAAAACCTCATTTATAAACATTACAAATACAAAAATTAACTTTTTTAAAAACCAAACCAAAGAAAAAGTAAAAATTAAAATTATTATATTTTAATCTACTTTTAATAAAATTTATTCTTCATCCAACTTTTCCAGGTTGATGTGAATATCCTGTATTTAGACACAACTCTTATATTACTCAATATTTGGTTATAAATAATATTTCTAGAAATATTCAGTCTTAAGGATCTCCCAAATTAGGAAATTCTATAAAATTTGAAAGAAAAAATGTGCATTTTATCAAATATGTATGTATTACACGATAAATTTTATTATCATTTAATTTAAAAAATATTTAAATATTCCTAATTTTTTAAATTAAATAATCATTTAATTTAAAAAATATTTAAATATTCCTTTATTTATATAAATATTAATTTACAATAAATTTATTTACTCTGTATAAAATGAAAAGGACGGTTTAATGTCTTCTTTACTATTAATTTGAAAGAAAATAATATCACCAATATATATTTAAACATTCTAAAAATGTTAAAACTAAAAAAAAAAATTTCTTAAGAATGTAAATAAATATTAGCTAAGCAATTACTTACAGAATAATCTTGTTATACACTTTTAATCAGCTTATAAATCTTATTATTAAAAATATACATTTTTTTAAGAAAATCTAACATAATGAAGTAATTTTTTTTCTTATGCGATAACTTTATTAATATTCAATTTCTTTAAATCTCATTTAAAACTTTAATAAGATCATCTAGGTCAATATCATGAAGAGATACTTTAAAATCATAGTTATAAATCATTTAAATATGTTTATTATTAATACATTTAACTACCACTATTTTTAATAATTGCAATACTAATAGTGATTATATATAATAATACATAAATATGATTATTATTATATATAACTACTATTTTTATAATGGTAACACTTTCCGACTTATTTGTAATATTTTGTACTTTTTTACCGGCAAAAGTAACACATGTATTAGAACGCTTAACTACTGTTCTAAATTTTATAGGATGTTTGAGAAATTTCGGAGTTAAAATTTTTTTGGGTAATTTAATTTTAGTAATTTTGACATCAATTTTATTACAAATTACAAAATTCTTTTACAAATTTCTTTCGCACAATTGTTCCCTTTAGAAAATAATTTCAAGAATTAATATTCTCAAGATTCTTATTAGTGAAGTTAATGTACAATCCTTTGCATGCATATAATATCATTATTATTAGCATTTTATTATTTTTAATAAAAAAAAAATATTTAAATATTCCGCTTCTTTTTTAATAATATTAATTTACAATCAATTTAAGTACTCTGGATAAAACTAAAAGAACGGTTTATATAAGTAATAATAAATGTTGCTTGTTGATTAATAATAGCAGTTTTTAAGTTTTTCAAATAAATATACACATTATTATTAATACCATGTTTTCAAAAATCTTAATTTTTAATATCATAAATAATACTCTCTGTAAACGGTTTAAAAACTTCTGATGGAAGACCATAGTTAATTGTTAATTTAGTAATAAAATTATTAATATCTAAACTCCTTTTTTTTCCTTAACATAAATATTAGTTTTTGAGTTATTAATTCTGAAATTAGTTCTATAATTCATAATATCCCTTCAAAATTTACCTTTAATCATATACATATATCTTCTTTATTCCCACACACATAATCTTTTCTCCTACATTTTCTACCCTTTCCTTTCTCTTAAACCTATTATTATTATCTACATGAGATTTTTTTCTATCATTCTTATGAAAAAAAATTCTTTATATTCATTTTGCTTAATACTCAGTAAACTATTTTCATTAAATTACGTAATATTTAATCCTCATAGGCATAATGTATGATAATCACGATAGTAGTTTCTTACTACCTGTAGTTTCTTCCAACCTGTTTTTAATATATGGAACAATTTGGATTATATTCATCTTAACATTATCAAACCATTATATATATATATATATATGTATATACATATGATTTGTCTTCTTTAATTTGCAATTTAAGTGCTAATTTTGAATTTATGACGTTACATTTTCTTTTGTTATGTGACAAGTAAAAATGCGCATTATCTGTACAACATCTAATATAGATTATGAGTTAAATTTCTCAGAACAATGCTAATCCTAACCTAAATCCATTGCCTTATAATCACAATACGACCCCTTAAAGGCTAATAGTAAAATGTTGAGCGTCACGTAGGAGGCTCACTGTGGAAGCACAAACAAAAACTGAGTCTGGGCTATAAAATCTTCGTGTTTCAATGCCCCAATTGCTTATTCCTTCATGACTCCCCTGTGATATGAATTCCGAAGCCAGGAAACGTGAAAAACTAATAGCGAGAGAGCAAATTATCTAATGCGTCGCTTAGCGTTGTATTTAATGATGGAAGGAGCTTAGTGAAACATGAAACATGACAGGCTAAAGGGAAAGCATCCTTTTTGACGTCTGAGAGCCGAGATGAGACAAGTCATGGTGATTTTAAGGAGACGCACTTTTCTGTTTAGAGTACGAAGATTTTTTTTAACCCAATAATTTGAGATTTGCGACTGCTAAAATTCTGAAATGTTTGAATTTCAAATGAGCAATAATGATGACTCCTTTCGTAAGTTTCTAACTCTAGAAAGTAAAGTTTTATTATACTAAACTTTTAGCTCTTGGTAGGTTTTAAAAACTAAATTAGAAGGGTTTTTAACTCTACGTTTATGCTTTGGAATAATACGTAATCGTATTAAGTTGAATTATGACTTAAGTCGCTACTGGGATTGCATTTTAATACAATCTAAGTGGTTAAACTAATTTTACTTGAAATCTAAGAAAAGTTTTTATTTTTAATAATTTTAATCTCTCTCTTTATATATATATATATATATATATATATATATATATATATATATATATTAATGAAACGATTTGCAATATTTTTTTAAAAATTTGTTTATATAAACATTAACTGGAAAATTCGCTTAACCCTTTAAACTAGCAATATTAAATATTGTTATGAAAATATAGGTACACTTATTTAGTTATAAAATGTATTAAAATATGCTTAACCTTTTTAATGAATTCTGCAAATATTTGGTATCAAGCAAACAGTTAGAACTTGTATTTGTTTCAAAGTAGGGAAAAAGATGTTTCCCTTAGATTTTATACATATACACGCTTCGCGTATTTAAAATGTAAGTGCAATGTACATTACTTTGTATACATGAGTGTAATGTACATTGATAAGTATTTTAATTTAAAATATATTTGAAAGTATATATCTGAAATAAAAGTTCTCGACCTGACGCATAAAGCAGAATTTAAACTATTATTTATTTAGAATTTTATACAAGAGCAAACTAGTTAAATTTATTTAATTTATACATTCATTAACCTCACATAATAATTGTACTTGGGAGTTTTGCCAAGAGATTGAATTACGGTTAGATATTTATAGTTGGAGAATGAATGAATTTAATACATTCTTCATTATCCAAGTTTTAACAGAATTGTACAATTGAATTCTGATCATAATATTTTTCACATCACAACCAAAAAGTAATTTATTTTCAAAAGCAAGAAGTTAATTGAGAAAAATGTTTTTTGCTTTGTCTCCAAAGTCCTTGTACTTTTAAACTTACTTATTTATCATGTCTCCGCCGAATTTTCTTTTATTATTATATTACATTTAATAATTCTCTATATCTCTCTTTCATTTTGAGTCGAACACATTTTTCAGCACTTTTTCCCAATTAACCATATTTTATATTTTCATTCAAATGAAATCTTGTGCCGATGTTTTCTGTTTCATTAATTTTAAAATGCATTCTTTGTAATTTAAATTCTTACCAGTTAATTTCATTAGCTTTATAATTTCATGCTTTTTATAAATTTCGTTTTTCTCTTGACCTTTCTTGGATAGATTAATTCCGATCTAATAAAAGTTTTTGTCATTAAAATCGTCATTTTTTTTATCAAAAAAGTTTTAGCTCTTTTTTCACTTTAGTTTTTGTTTTTTAAGAGTCCAGCATTCACTCGAACATTATTTTCGAATAAAATTCCTACCCAATTTATTGCTATTTATTACATCAGCGTTTACCTACTTGACATCTTTTCACACAAAAAATTCCGAATATTAGTATTCGAATCAATATCAAAATATTCAACATCAATTCAAAAATAGTTTAATTTGTTTCTTTATGTGTAAATAAAGGGAGACTTTGAAGGGAAATTTGTACTAAAAACACTTTATGGATATATGAGTCCTGGTTATTCTACCGTTTTAGGAAACGAGATGAAATGATGAATGTACTTATTTTAAGGTGCATTCAAGAATGATGTTAAAATCAGTTCAGCTCTCACACTTCAGGTTTTAGTGATGAAAGTTCGATAAAAATAAAAGTTTGAAAATAACCACTCCTACTATTTAATTAGGATGTGATCTTCATAATGAAAATCCTTAAAGGGTATTGAAAAAACGGTACTTGTGAGACAAAACCCCGGTATTAGGTGGAGACTAATTTTGATGTAAAAAAGTAGGATGAGCTTGAAAGATTATGAATTTATTTTCCATGTTGTCTCATTCCACACTGTATACTCAGCTATGTATGATGCTTGTTGAATATCTTTAGAAACGAAAAGAAAAGAAGAAGGAAAGCTGATTTCTAAGTTTATCTGAGACAGTGTACTGGTTAAATATCGTTGCCATTGGCGAAAGACACTATGATTTAATGATGCATCTTGTTTTTTCCACTTTGACTCGAACAACATGCTGCTCGAAATCAAGAAACCACCTATAAGGCACGCGATACGAGTATTTCATGCATTTCGGATTTGAATAATTTTACGGTCTTCAAGATGCAACAATTTGTTCTCCATATGTTTCGCTATCGGTTCCATCACTTTCAGATGTTACAAATGCACGATAACCAACTACGATTTCATTTCACTAATGAATTCTTCATGAGGTATGGTGTTGATAACAGCTTGTGTTTTTATGTTATATGGACTGATAAGGCATGTTTCTCGTTTAATAGAACGTTAATTGAAAAAATATTTGGCAAAAATCCCCCTGAAAAGCGTCAATTGTTAATTTTAAAAAGGAGTTTTTTTAAATAGTTTCTTCCAGAAATCTGTCGATTCAAATGAAATGGCTTTTGTATGGTATATGTACTTTTGAGGATTGCATTGAAAAGCGTCAATGGTGGATTTTAAAAAGTTTGTTTTTAAAAAAATTCGTACAGAAATATGTCCATTCAAATGATATGATATTTATATGGTAAATGTACTTTTGGACTTTTTTTTAGAAAAGAACATTTGAAAAATCAATTTGTGGCATTTTATACAATTTTTATTTTCACAACAATTAGAGAATCTTCCCTCCCTCGCTCTTGCTTAAATTTTCCGCTCCACTAAGCATAGTTCTGGTACATATAACATTACGGTCTACGTATGTTTTTTTTTTTTTTTTTTTGAGATTATTTATTATTGATTACAGATTTTTTAGGAGATCCTTACACATATTACCATTTGTTTTGCATCTCATTAAAATTATACTAAGACACTTTTCTAAAATATTGATTGATATTTGCGTATATTTAATTATTTTTGTTAAAATATTATTTTAATCATTAAAATTATCTTATGATTAGTAGATGGATTGTTAAATTTCTGAATTCACCCTTGAGAAGATATTATATGAAACTTTCTCTATTATTGAATTTTAATTTCTGTTAAGCATTGTACCATCCTGCTAGTTGCTTATACCTCAACGACCCTCACGTCAATTGCTGACGCTGCCACTTTAAGTCCTCTAGGAAACTGAGACAATGCGGCACAAGAACTCATAGCGAGAAGGCGTGGGGTTTTGGAGAGCATCGAATTCTTTTTACTTCGTGACACCCAAAAGTTTGTAAATGGATGTATAATTTGCTTAAATAAAATTTATTTTAAGAAAATTTAACGGTATCATTTTTCACGTATCTTCATTTAGTTCATCCACCTCTGGTAACATTATACCGATTTTCCACTGGAAATTTTAGAAGACAGGTACTTTTAAGTATATAGAAAGACTGAACATTCTTTGGCATCCCTGCCAGGATAGTGGATTCAGTATAATGTAAGAATAGAATAAGAATTTTGTGCATAGAAATAAGAAAATATAGATCATTGTATTTGACGTGTTGAGATTAATTGTTGACTTTGAAATTATGGATAACGTCTAACGATAATTTAAGTAAATTTAAGAAAAAGATTGACACCCTATAATATCAGTTAATGATTTATTAAGCAAACTACAATATAAGCTTCCGAATGCGGAAGAATCAATTGCTAACTATTTGGAAGAATTATTAAAAACTCTAATTACGAATCTCTAAGAATTGTAGACTTAGAATTAGAAAAAAAAAACCATTTTAAATTTGAGGAATTCTAACAAGAATTCTTAAAATCCAAAGAATACTGTGAAAAGAATATTGTGGTTCCCATCAAATTTCGTGTCACTTTAAACATTGGTGATCTAAAATGAAACTTAGTGGTCATTATGAAAATGAAGCTAAGATCTAGAATCAGCCCGTTCATCGGATACATGAACTGATTCAAATACAAAACAAATGAAATCTGAAGATATTCTTCACCTTAAGCTTCCGAAATTAATCAAAGCAAAATTCTACGGAGGCATAATCAAATAGCTTACATTTAGGAATAGCTTTGAATCTCCTATTCAAAAGAACGTTAGACGAGGTAGATAAATTCAATGACTTAAATGCTCATTAAGGTAGATCTGCCTCGAGTACTGGAAACGGTTAACCGATATCAACTTCAAATAATAATTCCGTTATTAATTTTTTTAAAAGAAAGGTTTGCTTAAGCTAATTTACTTGAACAAACATACGCACATATGAATAATCTTCTCATTATTAAACCCTTACGCAACTTAAATACTTTTATGCTTTTAGAAAAACTTTGATAAAATTTCAATTGAATTGAGAAGCTTAGAAAATTTGGGTAAATATCAAAAGATTTGTCTATCATCCTTTGTACAATTATTTTAAAATCTCTTCCTAAAGACATTTTAATCGTAAAAGATAGTTCTAGAAACGAAGAAATTTATACGGGTATCAGGAAATTATTAATTTGCATTAAAAATCATTACATTCAAAAGCGGACAATATAAAGAAATGTTATAATTCACGATCTTGAACGACACCCTGCTCCTTGTATAAGATAAACTATCGCGATTCACACACAAAAAGCTCTAAAAAAGAAATATATTTTCTTTTTATTTCTAAAAATAACCGGAAACTGATGTAGCATTTTGTGATGGATCAGTGACGCCTGCAACTTCGCTTGAAATTAAAAAATCATGAAACAGTTTTGAATTATAAAAGGTCATAAGGGTAAAAATTGAAAACAGAAAGCTGTTTGTTATCGATGTAGATGCAAGCATCTTGATATAATGTTTCAAAAAAGAAAATAAAAAAAAATAGGTTCGATTAAAACCAAAATCGCGAAAACAAGGCTCTTTCAAATCCGATATATTACTCTGAAGTATATTTACACATGTTAATTGCTCGTGTATGGTAATTTGTGTAAGGGTTATTTAAATGAAACAATAGATTCAAGAAGCCAGAATACATACGTGAGAAAGAATTAAAATATTAAAACTAGGAAATATATTGGATTAGAAAAAATTAAACGTGATCTTTTCGATGGAGTTGAATTAATAGAAAATCATAATCTGTACTTACTTGATATGAGTAGTTTAGAAGGAAAATATAATTTCAAAGTTAAAGTCTTAAGCCAGACAAATATTTGCTCCTCAGTAGCAAGAGTTAAAGATAATAAATTTACTGCTCTTCTAGAAACTAAGGGAATAGGTATCCGCAATATTTATATTGTAGCGGGAATCTCTGTTTGTACGAGCAAAATACATTTATTATTAAGAGCCGCACTCACTGCCGCACATTGTTTATAAGAAGAGATGGACATTTTCCGAAATAATAGCCTTTGAAATTAAGTAAGGCTGCACTATAATGTGAATGACAAAAAAAAATTAATATGCAAATTTTGGGAATTCCCTGTAGAATCTTTCTTTGCCTTTACACGTTTTCAATGTGAAGTTGGCAGACGTATGGCGTTTGAACACCATTGGAATTTCCTGTGAAGAAGACAAAACAGAAGCTTTTTAGCAGATACTCTGAAACACTTTACAGAAACTGTTAAAAGAGTTAGCCCAAAAATAAATGAAGTAACCCAACTCTAGAATGTTTGTTACTCTGTTTCATCAAGTAACCACCTATGGCAAAAAAGTCCCTCTACAAAACATGAACTAAATTAACACTAGTTGAAAAAAAGAATACGAAAAAACATTAGACATTTGGGAAATTAATAAAATAATAGAAGTAGTAATGGTGGAAAAGAAACAAAGGGAAACATTTTGACGAATCAGGCTATTATTAAATAGCCGGGAGATACAAATAAAGCTTGAATGTTTTTTTAAAGCTTCTGCCTATTCTAGAAATTCATCGTATCTTAATGATTGTCTGGTCAAGACTCCAAATTTAATAAAATCTCTCCCTAGCATATTAAATCGTTTCATGAGATATCGTATTGTAGTATTCTCAGATATTGAAAAATCAATTTGCCAAATTAAAATAGTAGAGAAAGATTACAAATTCTTAAGATTTATGTGGTTCGATGCTGACAAGAAATTATAAATTTATCGACACAACCGAGTAGTGTTTGGATTTACGTCGAGTCCTTTTCTTTTAGCCTCAAAGCTCAATCATCTGTTAAAACAGTTCCATAAAAGTTTGCAGATACTACTCAAATCTTAAAAGAATCATTTTTATTGATTAATCATTCGTCACCTTAAATCATATCGAAGAAATAAAAATGTTTATTCCTGAATCGAGGATAAATTTAGCCGCTGTTCAATTTAAGATGTTGGTAATCAAATATACATATTTCGACTGTCGACGAGATGAACAACAAACCGAAAACTACATAAGTATTAGATTTGATGTGGGACTTATTCAAGGACAATTTGTATTGCACAATAGAAGAAACATTTGAAATAATTACACCATTTACTAAGCGAAAACTGTTATCGGTACCTCAGAAAAGTTTTGACCCCACAGGCTTCACTGATGAAATAAATTTAATTCCTAAAAAAGATTTTTTTTAAAAAAATCTAGATTCTGAAACTAAAGTGAGATGAAAAACTCTCCATACCTTTAAATAAGAAGTTCAGTACTTGATTGAAGCAGTTACCCCTACTTTCAGATATAGAAATCCCTCGATGCTTAAGTATAGATTAAGAAAGTGAAGACCCTCTTTATTTTCTCACATGCAAACAAACTCTCTTTCTCCCCTTGTGCATACATAAGCCGAAATTAAAGAATGCATTATAGTACAGTTAGAGAATTCTAAGAGCCGGGTATCTCCCCTAAAAGAAATCACAATAAACAGTTGAGATCTTCTCCCTCGCCTTATTGGAGATAAACTTTCTAAGACAGTTCTATCTTATTTGAAATTAAAAAGTTTTACCGCAATATTTTTAAGTAATCTATCAATAGCTTTGGTTCAGAGCCGTAGAGACTAAACTTGGGGAACATTTGTTCACAGTAGAGACGAAGAAATAAGAAGTATAATAAAGATTTCCTGCTGGAGTCATGTTCCAAGAAATTTGAATCTTGCGGACCTCCGATTCAGAGAGTGTTCTGTTGAACAGCTGCAAAGATCGAAATGGGGTCTATATTTACCAAAAGACGAATGCCTGAAACAAAAGAGCAACTTGAAGAAGAAGTCTTGAACCGAGAACAAAGAAAATCTATTTTGAATCTTTTATACAAAGAACATAAATAAAAACAATTGGTACTGCCGATGCTTCTAGTCTTACAGAAAAACAATGAGAATGATGGCCTGAAATTTTAGATTCTTTTTACAATCTAAAGAACATCAAGAAAAATCTGGCAACTAAAATCACGATAAAAGAATTTGAAAAGGTTAAAAATTCTTTTTTCAAGCTAATTCAAATTAATCTTTTTCTGGCAGAAAATATCTAAACATTTATTCATTAAAGCCAGTCGAAAATGAAATGAAGTTCTCAAGGCCAAAACAAACATTATTCCTCTTAAAGATGAAGAAACATTTATTATTCTACTGTCTTATCATTCAATATTTGGAAGACTGATTTATGAGATGCATGTGGAAAATCAGCAAGCTGGAGTCAGCATATTGATGTCACATCTTAGAGAAAACCTTTGAATATTGAAATCAAGAAAATTCATTATAGATGCTTTAAGAAAATTTATAGAAATGTTATAAAAAGCAGAACTTGAAATTCTACTTGAAGACAGAGTTAGAGAAGGAAAAGTTTTGAAATCATTTGTGTTGACTTAGCAGGCCTTTTTTATTTCCCTGATACCAGTAAATTGAAATCTTGGATAGTTTTGTGTTTACATCTATCACGCCATTCTTCCTGTACTAGTAACTTAAATATCCACTGTGACTTTCCAACAATCTTTACGAAGATTCATTGCCAGGAGAGGTAGACTTTATATACACAATTCAGTTAATAAAATAAACTTTGTAGGCACCATCAAGAGTTCTTGCAAAAGTAGATCGTAAAAGAATATGGACAGTAGCCTCAACCCAAAGAATACATTAGAAGCTCAACCCACTTACTGCAGTCTTGTAAGAGAGGTTTGTGCGAATAGTAAAAGAAACTTTAAGAAGAGTTTTAGGTTGGATCTCTTTTAATTTTGAAGATCTGAACACAACTTTATGCAATTGTGAATAATTATTAGTTCTCGACCTATTATCTAAGTCTCAAGAAACAATCAGAAATCATCCCCATATATTAATACCTATGATGTTCTTACAAGAATATCACCATCCAAAGTGTCTGATATATTGACACTGTTGGCTCGAAGAAACTGAATCGAAGTGTTAAATACATACAAAGAATTAAAGCTGACCTACGAAACAGACTTTGGAGTGAATTTTAATGGCAAGTAAGTCAATAGGCCTTAAAAGAGAAGTTCATAAACAGTTGTATGTCGAAGTATCACTCTCGTAGAGCATCTTAATCAACTACATATTCATTGACCTTTTGCCAAAACAATAGAAATTTTACCCGGAAAGTTCAAAGTTGCTAGTTTAATTAAAAATCGAAATTTAAGTCGGGATCTTCTTGAGTCCGATAGCCAAATTGTTTCCTCTAGAGATCGGTATGTTTAAGAATACTAACAACTTTCTATTTCCAGATAACATTTTTCTCTCGAAGGAACGCGCCCTCAAACAACAGGAGTAAATAGACTTTCAATATTCCAATAGTTTCCATAATTGCTCTCCAAGAGGTTCAAACCCCAGAACTTGTCTCTATTCCTGCCATTGTGGCACTGGATGAGTTTTTTAGCTCTCTCAGCATTGAGCTCCTCTACAGTATCAGACTTCAGTGGTGACAGAATGCAGCATTGTGTCAAATGAACCGACACTGGACTTGCACCTCAACCAAAAACGTCGCCTTGTAGACTAACGCAGTGCGACTTAAGAACTCACAGCGAGAGGACATATTTTTTCTTTCTTTCTTTCTTTTTTTTTTGAAGCTTGCGAAGTTCTTTTTATTTCATGCTTCCTAAAACTTTGAAAATAGTTACATAATTTATTTAAATATAATTTATTTTAAAGCTTAAATTTGTGTTATTTTAACATCTTATTTATTTCAATACGCTCCCATGAACATTATACCAATTTTCCATTAGAAAGATTGAAAGAAGACAAGTAAATTTTTTTACCTTGTCTTTTAAGTGTATAATAAAACTGAACACATTTTTCGCTCAACATCTCATCATTAGTTATAGTTGTATTACAAAAAAGGTATAATTATTTTATATACTCCCTTTTTTTTTGAAAATTTATATTTTTTAAGAGATGTTTGGTTCTGTTAACGTCCCACTTGAAGCAACACGAGGGTTATTGGCTACGGATCTCGTAGTTTTGAAACTTAGTCAAGTGATGATGACGTACACTTGAGCTGTCACCCCCTCTCCTAATTTCCACACTACGCCAACGGGCTTAACGAGCCCGGACCGACTTAACATGTATCAGCCCTGCTATACGGTGGGTTTTTCGTGGCATCAAGGCTCGATCCCGGGAATTGACGAAAACTGCCGGACACGATGATCACTAGGATAGTGTGGCCACTTTTTTAAAAGAGTGAAAGCTTAAAAGCTCTTTAATTAACGGACTGTTGGCTTTAGCCCCACTGGTTTAAAATTTATTTTCATTTCTTTTATTTTATTTACTAAATCCTTTTCTCGATGGCTAATTTGCGGTTCACTTAAATTTACTCGAAATATTTTTTTAAAAATTGGTCCTTATTAAAAAAAATTTTATCCTTCTATCTAGAATACTATATTTTTAAATTTACTTGTGCGAAGAAGAGAACAGGAAGATAAAAGAAAGATTAAAATTTTGAAATTGTTTCATAAATTTAAAAAATAACAATATAAAACGGAAATAAAAATACAATGAAACAAAAAAAATTCTGGTTTGATTCCGTTTATATGTGTAAATCAATTACGATGCGGACTTGAATAATTGAAAAAAAAAGCCGAAGAATTGCTTGCCGGAAAAGAATCTTTCAAATCTGAATCGTTCCGCATGTATCCGTTCTTATTTTGAACTAACCCGTTCAGGGTTTTTTTCTTCTCCTTTACGATTCAGATAAATTTCTCCTTACAGCGTTTTACGGGAGATATTTTCCCCCTTAGACGTTTGTTTAAGAGGGAGGCATGGGGAGGGGTTATTACGCTCCTTATTTAAAGGCTCTATGCTGAGAACTGCATCGGGTATGATTTGTGGCGGCGAACTACATTTGTTTGCTGCCAAAACAAAATCCTCCCGAACCTTCTCGGACTCGGATCTCCGAGTCGGGTAAATGAGCCGAAGAAGCTTTCTGGCCTTTCCCCCGTTGTATAGTTGTATAGCATTCGTTTTTCGGAAGACAAATTGGGAAAAGGACACTAAATAGTTCAGAACAACAAAAAACACATTTCTAGCAGACCACTGACTCCAGGGTCTCGCTCTTTTAAATGAACAGGTTAGAAAGATCAACCTGTTCTTTCGATCCGCAAACCTATTCATCAGGTCTTTTCTTTTCAATCAAATTTTACATTAATTTTAATGACGTAACACTATAGTCTTCTATAAGATATGAAAATATAGCGCAGCAAGTCATTTAAGATATATACTAATGTATATATATATATGCAATGATTTAACTTAATTTCCATTAATTTTTCGCTATAATAATTTAATTTACTAAATTTACCCATACTCTCCTTTATTAGATAACGCTCATTCGTATTTTCTGATCCCCTCCCAAAGTATCCTTTTATTTATTTCATCACCCGCTCATAAAACTGGTTAAATCCACTTAAATCATTTATAAATCTGTCAAAACAATCCCTTCAATTTCCCTATCTATTATGATTTCCCCCGGAATCCCTTTATTCATACCACGCGTCTCTGACGTCAAATGAAATTTCCCTTATATATAAACACAAACACAGCGAGTAGCGCTCTCTTTTCCTGGAAACTTCTTTCAATCATAACTGCAAAACTACGCTTCCTAACCTCAAGAAAATTTCAACTTATCTCCTCTACTTCATACTTTTTAGAATGAAAACTCCACCATTTCCAAGAGACTATTATTTCACCAGGCTTGGGCTAGAAGAGCGCTCCGCGCTCTAGGCGCCCTCTTATTCTCTTTTCTTGCTCTCTTATGATGCAATAGCTTGAATCAAAAGGCGGAGTGGAAATGGTCTCTCTCTCCGCTTAAAATAAAAGTACCATGAAAATTCAATACGCCTCGATTGTCTTATATTCAATAGTGTACACAAGAGAAAGATGATATTATGTTACATTTAAAACCGGCAGGATCTTTACATTTAAAGTCGACGGGATCATTACAGTTAAAGCAGGCAGGATCACCGATGCTAACCTTATTGGAATTACTTGAAAAATATTAATATTTAGATTTAATTTGTGTGTGAGAGAGAGACCGTGCCGAGCATTTCCCCGTAAATAATTCTACTGGACTTCCACTTTCCGACGACCAGGAACCATACCGATTTAAGGACCTTGAAACCCCCGCATGAAGGCCGCCAGCAGAAATCAACAGCGAGGCCAGTCTGTCCTGACGATCAGCGCCGCTGCAATGTCGAGAGCGATGGAACATACCCATCAATATCCAAGAATTCTATTGCACTACTTATCTTATGACTTTGAAAAAACTAAAGGGGACTTCTAATTAGGAACCAGTGTAAGCGCAAGCATGTATGTGAACTTAGAAAGAAAAAATATATATTTCATCTGTGGAATGCGACAGCTAAGTTAAGTTTTCAGTATCATCACTTAATTTTCCATGTTTTATTAAATTTATAATAATTAAACAAATTAATTTCTAATTAGTAATTTTTAAAACAGTATTCATGTAAATTGCTAATTGTGATAATAACATTGCCTGATGTTTAAATGAAATTTCCCTCATATATAAACACAAAAAACGCGAGAAGCGCTCTCTTCTTGCTCTCTTATGATGCAATAGCTTGAATAAAAAGGCAGAGTGGAAAAGGCCTCTCTCTCCACTTAAAATAAAAGTTCCATGAAAATTCAATACGCTTCGACTGTCTTATATTCATTAGTGTACATAAGAGAAAGATGATATTATGTTATATATATATATATTATATATATATATATATATATATAACTGTATATATATATAGTTATATATATATATATATATCAGTCATTGGTTGCTGGCTGGCTGCCATTCATATTATTATTACAGTTTACATATACATACAATACATACAGTTAGAGCAAGAAGAAGACATATGAGTTGGCTTATATACATACATATACACATTATTGTTATTATTGATAAATATATGCTACATACATTAGTTGTTAAAGTCATATATACACATTGGTTATTATGATATGATATTGCTGCCAGTTATTATTATTGTTGATTATTGCTAACCATACACATGTTACATATTATGGTTGGCTAGCATATGAGCAAAGTCATTATTATACATATTATTGCTACATACACATACTATTTGTTGAGCAACTGGCTACACACAAATATTATTGGCTAACCTGGTTGCCATTATATTATTGGCTGCTTGATTATTATTGGTTGGCTACGCACACTGTTGCTAACCACATATTATTGTATACCATTACATGCTACTGCTGAACTGGTTACGTTATTACATGCACACATACACATACACATACAACCACATACACATTAACCATATTATTGAAAAGTATATTACACACACATACGATATTGGCTACATACATGCTGGCTTATGGTGTAATTATTATGATTGTTTATTAACGTCACTTTGAGAAGCAAAATGTGGGCGTTGGAAAACGGACCTCACTACATAAATATGCTTATTTAATTCATAAATAGTATAGCAAAACAATGAACCTCCCTGACTCAACTGGTATGAGAGGTTTTCATTTAAAATTGTATAAATTAAGCATGATGAGAAAAAAAAACTAGTGATAGTTCTATGTTTTAAAGCATGAAATTTTTTGAATAATTCTGATAGAATTTGAAAATTTTATTGTGACTTATGGTAGAGATAAGAGAGAAAGTTTTATATTGCCTGATATCTATAAAAATTAGATTTTTAAAATTTGATTAACAAAGACATTGAATTAAATTATTGCAATTAAACTAAACTTTTGTATGTGATAAATAATCTTTTAAAATCTAGTGAATCACATTACTAATTATAAATGCATTTAATATTATACTATCAAGTTTACATTAATCCTTAAAATGAAACTTTAAGCATCAGATTAAATTAACATTCGGTCATTTTTTTTTCTTCTGCAATTAAATAATTTCCTTCTTATTTTAAATTCTAAAAGATTTAAACACATCCTTAATTCTTGATTCAAAACAATCAAAAATAAGCCCAAAATCTGGACTCTTCTTGAAAATATTAGAAAATAAATAAAGAATATCTTTTGTAAATATATAAAGAATAATTTTTAAAGTATCTTGTATCCAAAAAATAAAATAGATTCAAAATTCCTACTGATGAGGAAGACTAATATAATTTTTTTTTCTCAAGTTGGGCGAAATTGTAGTTAAATTTTAATTTAAAATATTCTGTTTATTTTTTACTCAATTATAAATAAGTAAAATAAAGTCAAGTTAAGAATTAATTCTATTGATCTAAAATTAGATTAATTGGAAATTTATTAACAAAGAATTTGATTTTTTTTATTTAAAAACAAAATAAGCATTTTTTTTTTCTTGATTATGCATCATTTTTCTAACTTTTGTTTATCATAGAAAAAATTTTCAATTTTAATTGAATGAAAGGTTTTACTTTACATATTTTCCTCATTAATGTAGAAACATAAGAAACTTTGTAGTTAATCCTGCAAAACGTCTCAAATTTAATGTCTCCTGTTCTTTATTTTAATTACTTTTAAGCTGTTATTTCAACGTAGTTTATTATAATCTAATAGAATCCAAATATTATTGGAATAAATGGAATGTTTTTCTGAGCATGAGTTTGAATTTAATTCTTTTATCTCGTTTAAATATTCATTTTAGGAATTTATTAATAGATAGCATTCTTATTTTTAACTGTAAATATCATCAACTTCATTTATATTTAATGAAACAAACAAAAAATTTTAATATCGTTTTCTTAAAATAAAAAGTATCGTTTTAAAAATTTAAGACACTTCTTAATAATAACTATGGTAACAAAATAACTAGGTGAGTTAAGAGATTAAAATCACTTCCAAGCCTTTCAATAATTTATGAATTTGTTTTTATCGTAATTATGTTTCGTTATTCAAGAATGCATACTTTCAAACAAAATTTGCTTAACAAATTCTGATCAGTTTCATACTACATAGCTTTGAAAACTTTTATTCTTTTATTCTTTTCCTTAGTACGCTTTTTATTGAACGATAATTTATGCTTTTATTATTTCTTTACATTTAAATATTTTTCACAAATTTAGTATTAGGTTATCTTATATTCAGAGTTGAAATTTTTAATCAGAATTTGGATTCTTATAAATAAAATTTCCTGTCAAACTTCAAACAATCCACTAAAATTACGAATAGTTAAAGGTATAAAAGGTGTGTATTTTTTACACATCTTTGTAAATATATATAGGATTAGAAAACTATCATTATTAAACGAAATTTCTTGGGTGAGTGTACCTTTAGTGCCTTTGCTTTGTAAAGGTTTTTAGATAAGGTTGTTTATATAAAAATTTCTGGCACTGAATCCTCAAAGGACATATTGAGATATACTCAAGGTAAAGATATTACTATTTTTCTGGATACAAATTTAATACTAAACTTTATGGTACAGAATAAAAAAAGTTTTTTAAAAATTTATCTGAATAGAGTTATCCAATGTCTTGTTAAAAATAAACAAACATTTAGTTGCGGAGTTTCTGCAATGAAGTCAGTTAAAGAAAGTGTATTTAATTTAAAACGTTTAAAACGAGCAGAGTTAAAGACAGAACATTCAGTCATAATATTTTTCACTGTCAGAGTGCAAACAGAATGGTTACACATATGAGGAAATTCTCCCAGAAAGAGTTGTTTTTGAGACTAAAAATTCAAATTAAGATGGTATACGCTTCAGCTTTAAATTCAGATTATATAAACATATACTCTTATGTGTTTCGAACAAAAACATATTTCCATTAGATTTTGAAATTTTTTTTGATATGTTAGTTAGTAATATAAATTAATACATTTTAATAATTTATGCATATTTTTCTACGTTTATCTTTCTTAAAAAGATAATCGGTATTAAATGGTTTTTAGACTAAAGTAAACACTGATATTTACAAATACCTAAACAGCAGTTGTAATTAAAGTGTCAGTAGATTAAAAATTTGCTTTTGTGAATTAAAATTAAAATCTGTTACCATTCAATTCTTAGGAACATTTCTTGCATCATTCATAACATTGCTTCTTCTGTTATAAATAATTCCAAATATTTTTATAAAGAAATTAAATAATATTTTATAAGTATAAAAGTAATTATCAATTTGAGTATCAATTTATAGCAAAAATTAGGTGGTAGTTATGCATTTATCTTGGTTTACCGAGGAGAATTCATGGCAAGAATTTTTGGATCTCGTATAATTAATCCAATAGATTTTTACCACAAATGTGACACATTTTTCTGTAAAAATTATTGGTAAAAAAATGTATTTTATTTATAAAAACGTTTTTGTTTTCATTAAGACTTGTTTTTATAAAGTTGCTCGGATTGATCAGGAACTTCAATTATAATCAGTGGATTGTAAACCAGTAACAATAAGACTAATCTGATTTAAAGTTTTTAGATATCTAACAAAAATGCCTGTTGAACTAAAAAAAAAAGATTTAATTGCTTGTACTATGTGACTTCTAAATAGATTTACAAATTACAAAAAAAAATCACACGAAACGATATATATATATATATATATATATATATATATATATATATATATATATATATAATACTGGAATGAAGTAAAATGTAATAATGGAAACCGTAATCTTAGAGTCTCATTGAAAATTCCATATCTAAGATCTAGTGCACAGACTTATTCCATTTTATCTCATAGATTTTAAAGCACTTCTTTCTCGGAGAATATTTCCACGTGCTCCAGCAAAAGTATTTTTTTCTTTCTTGATAGCAATATCTATTTGGAAAGAGTGTTTTAAATGACATCACGTAATGTTTGGAAAAATACTTTTTTTATTTCTTTAACTTTTGACGTGATCTCTAGAATCCACATTTGACTTTGAGAAATATAATGATGGCTTTAATACAACGACAAAGAAAGTTGTTTTCCGACTTTGAAATCAGAATTTTAATTAGTATTGGCATTAAGTTTGAACTGCTCCGAATGTCGGGAAGCTTAATAGAGAATATGCATCTTTTGGGCGTTTGGAGATGTCTTTTGAATGACTTTTTGAAAAATCAATTCCATTAGGAATTTTGATTGCTTTACTTCTAGGATTAAAATATAATGTAAAGAAAAATATTGTTTATATTATGGATTCTCTGAAGTGTTTTAATATTATTGAGTTTTTAAATGTGTGAAAGTTGTCATTCACGAATTCAGTATTTTAGGATCAGAATGTCTATATTATTATTTTGTTAGTGGTGGTGTGAAGACCATTCAAATAAAAATTTATAATAATTCATTTTGATTTTAACGGCTACTGTATAAACTTGATACTATTTTTGAAATCTTAAGTCAAGAACAAAGCATGGTGTGAATAAATTAGAGTACGAAATTGAAGAACTAATTTGATAAAAAATAAATGAGCAAATGAATGTTTTACTTAAATCTTGAGCTTTTGAATACATTATTTCTTTTAAAGAAATTTAAAACCATCCCAGATATACTAAAAATAGGTCATTTTCATCATTAATTTTATGATATTCGCAATCTGCTGAATTTTTAATTAAGTTCTTTGTATAAATAAATTAAATTATATTCATACCTTTTTGTTATCCAAAAAGGCTTTCATAATTTTTTTATCAAAATTTTTAATAAAATGTAAAGCTTTAATGAAAATGTTATGACAATCTGTTTGACCTGAGGGCATTTTATTTCACTAGTTGTTATGGCTATTTTTAAGAAGAATGTTACTATTTTAATAGAAAAATAATATATAAAACATTCAAGAGAGAAAAAAAATTAATTAATTAATACTGAACTATATTTCTCTTTCAATCGTTGATGATATTCATTAGGATTATGTTGGCTTGAATTAATATCGCAAATGAAAAAAATATGAACTCTGATTATGGAACTCATAATTTCGAATTATAGTTAAGTCTTTATCTGAACTAACACGCCTATTCAAGTAAATCTCCTTGTACAATCTGGAGTCACAATGCGAGATCACTTTAGCCCTAGCTAGATCTATTATCTAGGATTCTCACTAGTTCATGTTGTTTGAAATATTGTGTTACATAACCACTGAAAATTATTTAGTAAAATTGTGTTCTTTGATCAACATATAAGATCCAAAATTAAATTATTTAATTAAATTTATTGCCAATTTTTTCAGTAACGATAATTTTTTCCAGATTTTGACGTCAGTGTTTGATCATGTAGTGACCTAGCATGGGTTGCAAGCTCTTCCGTCAATTTTATGTTAGCCAAAGATTTTGTACTCTTTGGAATAAACAGTTTCAATAAAAAATTAAAAAATAATGTCAATTCATTACAGCATGAAAAGTTTTTTCTTTTCAAAACTATGTCAACTTTAAAATCAAATTAAAAAGAAATAATCTTATGGTATCGAGTTATAGACTAAAAATTCTGAACAATTTTACCTTAGTTTCAATGCTTTCTTGCATTTCTGATAGCATGCACATTAAGCATTAGTCGATTATTAAATTTATTTATTTATTACGAGAATTTTACTTTATTCCAGTTACTTTTGCATTGTTTTCTTGATACAAAAGAGTTTTGAAATTTATGTTCATGACTTGTGATATCAACCATAAATCAGGATATATGAGTATTAATTTTCTTTGTATATTAAAGAATGGACTTTGATAGAATGGCATCTTGAGAATCGGTATTTCGTTGGATGTAGCTATATTATTCCATATTTATTTAAATGAAATCAATTCAATAGCATGTGTATTAATATATTACATAATCGTAATTGAATTTTATAATGCGAAATATCTTTTGTTTTTGAAATTAAAAAAGTCTTTAAATAAAATCTAAAATTAGTTAATTTCTATTTGTACATATTTAATTAATTTATTTATTTTGAAATGATATTTCTGATATTGAAGTGAAAGAATCATTTATTTAAAATATGAAAATAATCTGGAATAAATAAATATTTTTTTTAAGTTTTAAAGATAAAAGCTGATGTATATAGAGGTTTTTTTAAACGTTTTTTTTTTAAAAAAATGTATTCAAATTAAGCTATCCTTTATTCTAAATATATTATTCTATAAGCAGCATTAATCAGACACTCAATTTTTTTTTTAAATTTGAACTCGTTTATCTTAAAATTGTACATTCGATTTCAAATTACAAAAAATCACACACACACACATCAGTTTCTAATTCTCCTTCCTCCTCCACTTTTTTCCCTTCAGAAAACCCTATATTTCAAAGGAATTACGCCGAAGGCTATTACACTTGCCCAAAATGCAAAATCAATTGAAATTTGGCTTTTATAACTTTTAGTCCTTTATTTCCAGTCGATGAGCAAATCGAATAAGAGAAAATATTCATGGAAAGTGCCTTTTGAAAGCGAATCAAAGGATATTGAATCTAAAAGTTGCCATTTGATCATATCAAGTAAAAACAAAATATAGGAAGCAACTTTTTCTTTGCACGACGCATATTGATACCGGTTCCGATTCCGGTTCAATATCCAGTCGCTCCCTTCAGGAAGCCGACACAGGTGAATCTTCATCACTTTCCTTCTGGCGGTGCGTTTTCCACGTGACTGCCTCTTACGATCCCCCCTCTTGATAGGCAGGAGCAACAATTCCTGATGGTACCTTCGGGAGAAAACAGCGTTATAGTGAAGCTCACGCTTGAACGCACGCTCGCGTTTCTCTGTCCAATGATACTCCTCGCACAGAGCCAGGTTCCGCTATCATCAGAATAATGGTCGGTGGTACCTACGGTCTGTTACAAAATGATATTTCGAAGTTTTCGGCTTGTCTTGATTCGCCTCTTTTCTTCCTCGCTTGTTTTTCTTTTTCCGTTTTGTTGGTGGTGCAATGTTTTTGATTCTCCCGAATTCGAAAATTCTTCGGCGACTGAGAAAGATGTTTTTTTTTTTTTTATTTTGTTTCATTATTATTATTTTTTTGTTTTGAGTTTTTCGCGTCTTTTTGAAAAGGAGGTGGATGTTGCTGCTTTTATATATGACGATAGTTATTCAGGTAGAAGTGGCATAAGAGCGGAGATTGGTTTTTAATGGAGATTTATTTTCGGGTATTGGTTAGAAAAAAAATTGTTGGTAGGTTTCCAAAAATTTTCCCATCATGGGTGCTGTTGGGTATCGCTTGAAATTTTTCGATCGATAGTTTGTCTTTCATTAGTTGTTGATTCTAGTTTTAACCAAACAGGTTTAATTACATTTGATCGATATATACGAAAAACAGAAGTATCTGATATTAGTAACAAGAAATTAAAAAAATAAATTTTTTCAGACTTTTTTTTAAATCCTTTTATTGGCATTCCAATTACTCGTACATTTGAACTAAATAGTATGAATTAATTACTTTGCCAACACCTTATACTTTAAATACTTTTACCACATTATAAAATGTTTTAAGTTTTTTAAAAAAAATCCTTGTTTTGAAAAAGATATTAATATATTTCTCGGTTAAAAGTTTAAATAAGAATATCATTATGAATTACCAATAAATCATTATTTGAATTCATCTGCTTTTTGAAATAGACTGTTCCAAAGGGTTTTCAAAAGTAATTATAATGTACACTCGTACACATTTGATTACATTTTCTTAAAATGCTGCATTTTATATCATTAATAAATTTAATATATGTAGTTATATAATAATTAAAAAAACTAGAAATTTATTTTGTTTCAATTCTTCCTAACAAAATTTCACAACGTATCATGCCATTAATTGGTCCGGCACGTAAAATAAATCCAATAACAAAAGCATCCTAAATTTTTAAGTACTCCCATCCATTTTTACTATGTTCTGTGTTTTGAATTTACTTATTACAGGATAATTGGAATTTGTACATTTTAAAAATTAACATATTAAAATAATATCAGAAATTTTTTATCTCCGGAATCAGTCTGTACTTTTAAAAGAATAGAAGACTAACGATAATGAGGTATATTTTTTTAAGTTAAGTTGTTTATAATAATAAAAATAATAATAATAATCTTCAGGTATAATAGAGCATGATGAATGAAATTTAATTTACCGACTATCTTTTCACGACGATGGCTTAGTTTTTTAAGATTATCTCAAAATCTTTGAAAGTACAAAATTAATTTTACTGATCATAACATTTCAAAAATTAATCAAGTAGTATAAAATTATTTTGAATCTTTGTAAAAATGTTATAATTTCTATTTCAACTGAAGGAAGTATTTTGAATATTTTTTTATTTAGATACTTTGTGATAAATTAAATAAATTTTCTTTTATTAAATAAACTGAGGTTTCCCAATAATATTTGTAAAATTCCCATTGAAAAATGCTCTAAATAAATACTTCTCATTAGTCGTAAATGAGATTTATCTTTCATATTATTCTCAAGGTGTATAAATAAGTACCTAAATTTTTTCGTAATTCATAAAACATTATGTTATGTTTCATCTTACAATTAGGTTTAGCTTATAAAATTAACATTGATGACTTTTTATAACAGCTATCCATAATAGTTTTCTAATGCAATATACATTTTAGAGTTTAGAGGGGCCGCGGTAGCCTGGTATTCGATTCGCGGTTGGGGAGTTTCTTCGAATTTTCATTTCGATCTCTGATACTATTAAAGACCCACCGTGTAGCTAGGGGATAAATGTTAAATCTACCTAGACTCAAAGTCCTCCCGATTGCTTGGTGTGGAAGTTTGGAGAGAGATTGCAAGCTCAGGTATCCTCCTCATCACACCCATATTCAAAATTACGAGGTCCTTTGCCAATAGCCCCGTATAATTTCTCAATAAGACGTTATTAAACAGTTAGAATCACATTTATTATTCAGGAATCGAAATAAATTATTTTTCCTTTAACTTTCCAGTTTATTTGCTTTTCTTTCTTTAGCTAAATTATAAAGTGTATTATTACTCTCACACTCTGCAAATTATTAATTGATTCTCATTCAAAGGCTGAGTTTAAATCTTTTTTAAATAACTTTCAAGAAATATCTTTTGATGATGTTTAAATTGCAATAGTTTTTTAAAATTTATTTTTTATTCGAGACTATTCTGTGTCTCTTAAATGTCTACTTCTAAGCTGCAAGTGAAGTATTTTATATTATTTAGACGAATGCATTTCTGATTTTTATTATTTATGAAATATTCTAGAAAATAAGTCACGTGTTCCTCATTTCCTTATTTATAGGCATTCATGGAAAAATTCTTATGATTTCAAGACTTCATATGAATCATTTTGGTGAAACACTAATGTGTTACTTTTGTACTATTGTTTTGGAAGTAATGGTTTTTGAATTGATTTGCCTGCCATGAAACGACTCACACAATTTTTCAAAATATTCATGATTTATTGCTGCATGATATTTCTTATACCCAAACATTTATTCCCCTTTCTATTTTTATTGAACTTTAAAACATATAAATGTAATGAAATTCATTTTTATTTAGTTAATTTTTGAAACTTGCAAATATATTGATACTAATTTAACAATGAAACTAGATGTTGGAATGCTTCATATCTTAAAAATATTATGAAAAGTTGTATATTTTGGTAATCGAAGAGTTTTTATTCCATCCTCTAATGAATTAATAACATCGCATAAGATTTTTACTTTTATTATTTTAAAAAAATCTAAAATTGCAAAACAAAATAAGTAACTGAGTTTTGTAATGAAAAGTAAAATTTCAATTTGTGGATCTTTTTAGTATTTTTTGCTTATGGTTTTCGAATGCGTCATTTTTAGAGGAATTTTAATTATTGATGCTTTATTACCTCAGTCCCGGAAAAAAATAGAAAATGATTAAAGGAGTTCCAAAGTTAAATTTTTTGCTTGTTAAGATAAATGCAGAATGAGAAGAAGACGAAATATTTTCTTAAAATATGCTTGAAACTTACTATTCAAATTAGAAAATACTTTAAAAATAAAAATTATGCAGTGATAAAGAAAATGCCGTCAAATTTATGAAAGGAAAGTATAATTAGCATATTCTATAGAAATGTTCTACACGAAACTTCGATTTATAAAAGAGTTGAATGCGTAAAGTTTACAACTACATTAAAAAATTTTAATATGGCAAAATTTTGCTTAACTATGATAAAATTTTGCGTTTTTTTCTGTTGTAGACAAAGTTTTTGATTCTGATACTTTTTAAAAATATGTAAGAAATTACTGGAATAGTTTATTTTTTCCCTGAACAAATTTAGCTCTGATATAATTATAAATAATGATTGCAACAAATCTCATAAGTATTAAAGGGATTTTTCAAACTGCCCGTTTGTAGTGAAAACTTTAAACGCTTACGGTGTTTATTTATAACTTTTCTTTTCTTTCTTCTCTTTTTTTTAAAATAAGAAAATTCAGATTTGTATATAACTTATAAAATATTAGTATTTGCAAAAATGAGTATTGTTATCAATTTTTTTAATATTTCAATGCAATTTTATTTACAATTAATCAAAAAACTTGCTCTTAAATGTCAAAGAAAAATTGGAAATTCCCATTATCAAGTATTTTAGAACGTATCGTTAACTATTACTAAATATTTATTATTAACAAATAACTTTTAAGAGTTTAATTGAATAATAAAATACATATTGTTTTAATAAAAATTAAATTTTGAGTTAAAAAAATGGAGTTCTATTAATCCTTTCTGTTGCCATTTTTATTGAATAGTTTTGATAAATTTCGATGTCAATAAATCAGATTGTGACTTTACGCAATATGCTTCCTTCCCTCAGAAAAGGAACCTCAAACAACTTCCAACTCAAGAAACAGCGACACTTCAGCTCTACTCCAAATAATAACCAACAGGGAAAAGTAAGAGACGCAATGTTTCTTCCAGAACGAGATCAAATGCGTCAAAGAAACATCAAAAATAGTTTCCAGATAGTGCCACAGTGGGAAATACCGGAGTCAGTAAAACCTGCACTTTAAGCAGTTAGCTATGATTAGAAGCTCCAGAAAGTTTGTCAATTGTTTGTCCCTTGAGATCAGCGAAACAGGGAATAGTTCGGGTGGTAGCATTTCGGAAGGAATTTACGATAAGAACGTTTCTTGTTTTTATCCATTTAACCTCAAAGAAACCTAACATTTGCACGTAGTAAAACTCGTTTTCAAAATGTACGAAAGATAGTGTAGAGTGATGTCAAAAAATAGCTGCAATAGTTAATCAATTGGATATTTTTATGATATTTATAGATGGGTAACGGGAATCAAATTTAGAAAGACATTGAAATGAATTTTGAAATTTCTTTATATTGTTTCTATGTAAAACATTTTTTTAGCTGAAACTTTTGTTTTGCCACAAATTAAATTTCTAAGATAATAATTTTATTTTGAAAATGGAAAAAAAAATTGCCTAGTTATTTTAAGGGAAATTTTATATTTTCTTTTTAAAAATAGTAGTAGTAGATAAAATTAGCTGTGGGTAGACATATAAAATAAATTTGGTATATTTTAAATAGTTCTTTTAATACAAAAGTGACAGGAGAAAGCTGATCTTTTGTTATGACATACATAAATTAACTATACAATAAGAGCTAAAAATTATAGTCTTACAAGACATTTATTTTTACACTGATGAGTATTTTTAGGAAATCAGAAATTGTGTGTGTGTTACAAAAAATAATAATATACATTAAAATGAATTTATTACAAATTTCCTTTAACAATCTTTCAAACTAGTACAACTAAAGCAATTTATGTTTAGAAATTCAAAATATGTTTTTTTTTTAAATTTAATATTAATTTATGGGAAAAAAAACAGTTTTTATTTACTCTATAATCGAGATAATTTCTTTGCAACGTCATCGAAGGTAAAAAGAATTCAGCCATATTATTAGTATAAAAATAAATTACGACTTCCCTTACTTATTTACGGGATAACTTAGTATGTAAAATGTTAAATGTTTTGTAGAGATACATTTATTTTAAAGTTTAAAATGTAGACGAGATGAATACTTTTTATGTTACACATTTCAAAAGGAGTCATTTAAAAGTAATGGTTCACGTTTATGTAAGGAAATGTAACAAAATTAGTTACGTTGGGAAAGTATTACTTTATTAGAACAAAATTTTTAAGTCACTTCTTGGATTCCTCATTTCATATAAATTATCTAATATATACATCAAAAAGAAAAATAGTTATTGTTCAACGTGAGTTTTACTAGAATAAAATATGAACTTTAAGAAAAATTTTTAATTTTTATGGTACATTCTTGAAACTTAAGTTCAATACTAATGAAAGCAAGCATGAATTGGTAACATAAACACTTATATACTTTCTTCTTTGTATATTATATTTCCGTATTATTTTTACAATTATTTATTTTCAAAAGTTATAGTGAAGATATTAATAATTTTAATACATACATTCATAAGTAGATAATAATTTAACCAAAACATCTTCAAAAAAAAGGGGTGTGGGGAAATGTTTTTCAAAGGAAATATTAAATACAAAAAATCCAGTTTGTGCAATCTAAAGTATTTAACAGACAATACAACAAAATTCATGAAAAATGTTCAACTTTATTGAGTGAAAAATATAGCTTGGCATTATGCTTTTTTTTAAAGCTTATTTGTAAATTAGAAATTTCGTCTTAAAAGATGATTTTAGCTAAGAAAAATCTTTCTTGGAAAACAAGTGAAAAGAAAAAAAAATTGCTCACTCTCATTTGAATACAACATATAATCAGAAAACTTAATCACTTGAAACTTTATTCCTCATTTCATTTAAATATGTGTTTAAACATTAGTTTTTAGTTTCCTGCTTAATATGCCAGCGACTTTCCCTCTTCTGCTGTGGTATAAATCACAGAAAACAAGCTTTTGTGATTACTACAAAAATTCAGCCAAAAATACATTTAAGATTTAATTAAGGTCCATGATATCTGGACATAATTTCTATTAAGGAATGCCTAACTCCTTAGTTTTTTTATGTATTTTGGGTTTAAATTAGCTAAAACCCTCCCTTCTCATAAATTAAAGTGTCACAGTTGGTTATTTTTTAAAACATAATTTATCAATTGTTTTATCTTTGCTTTTCTTCATCAAATATCAAAGTTCAATTAGAAGTCATTTGTGGTTAGAAAAAGAATTTATAAATTAAGTTCTTGTAAACGTATTTGGAGAATGATGATATTCACAGTTTACAAGAACTCATATTGTTGGATTCTTTTTAGATTTGCTCTATTTTCTGCATCGTTTTTTCCAGTTCATCAGCGCAGGTTATATAAAAGTTAAATGCATTTTTCTTCAAAACACCGTACAAAATATTAATTAAAAACAATTTCAAGATTTTGAAAAATGATGCTATATTGAAACTTTGAATTTTAAATGTAAGAGAAAAGTTATCATTTTGTATCAAGTAATACTAATGCGTAAATATTTGTACAATTTCATTTAAGTTACAATGTCATAAATATTCCCTTTTTCTGGTAATGTAATTCATCAGTCTTCTTTTAGAGGAGCGTTACTGAGGTTGTAAGTGATTATTTAATTCTTTAAGATTCTGAAAGAAAAGTTACTTTGTTTCTAGCAATTACAAAATATTTACTTTTACTAAAATTACATTTTATGAAAATATAAATAATTCAGTCAATGTTGACATAATCCAATATTTAGAGATATTCATATCTCGCTACTTTCTATTTTATTTTCTGTTAAAAATCAGCCTAACAGCTTACATTATGCATGGGAAAGTGTTCTCAGTTTTATTTAAGATTCTCGGGTTGAATATTTTCCCTGGAAACAGATATTAAATAACTTACTTTATACTTTTAAAATGACTTACGAAAATAATATTATCCGCCACAAAAATGCATTTCTCTTTGGTATTGATTATTATTTCTGCATAATATTTACTTAATATTTCAATTAAAGGAAGATTAAGTTAAATTAAAAATGATAATTGAGTGATATATTAATATTCTAATTTGACTCTCCTTTTTATTGTAATAAATAATGAACTGTTTTTTTTTTAAAAAAAAAAGTCATACAAAGTTGAAAAAAATGTTTTAAAATATGTTAAAGTTGATGTTAATATTTTTTATAAAATTTTTACAATTTTTAACATTTCTTTAAATGTTAAAAATTTGTAAAAATGTTAAATTATTAAATACTAATAATGTAACTTTAAACTATAAAATACTAATAACGGCTAAATTTAATGTAATTACAACAATACGAACAAATTAATTGAAAATCTGTTTTAACACAATAACGGTATATAATTATATTATATGAGCCGTTTTCTTTGAAAGTGGTGTTAGTGTATTTTATTTTATATGGACATATTTAAGGTTTTGCACTTGAATAATTTGAAAAATATGAATAGATGTTATTACACTAGTTTTGAATTTTTTACAACTTTTTTATGTATTTCACTTGTGTATAGTGTGTCATCAAATTTTCGATCGTTAGTTTAACCAACTTCCCATCAAACTAGAGCTCTGAAACTTTGGGAATCGTTCTTACTCGACTAACAATGCAATATTTAGACATTTGCGACAGGTTTTAACTAATTTTTTTCAACAATGCAGTTTAGCCCAGCCACTTGGCGTCATTTCAAAAATTTCCAAACTTGGTGAATTTTTTTTTTTTTGGCTGAACGTTGGCAAAATACCTCCAAATAATTCCTGTCTCCAAGAGTGGTTGGGTTGTATTCCAACCATTTAATTTACCGGATGAATTAGTTAATTTTAGTTATTTTTAACGTTTTTATGTATTTCACTTGGTGTGTGTCTATCTGTGTGTGTATCGGTGTGTCATCGTTCTTACTCGTCTAATCGTTCTTACTCGTCTTACTCGTCTAACCGTTCTTACTCGTCTTACTCGTTTATCGTTCTTACTCGTCTCTTCAATCGTTCTTACTCGTCTAACAATGCAATATTTAGACATTTGCGACAGAGTGTTAACTAATATTTCAATAATTTTCTTTGTAAACTTTGCCACCATATAAAAACGTTGGTTTTTATCTCGAACTATTAAATATTAAATTGATTTAAATTTATAATGTAATCATTTTTTAAATGTGAATAACAAAAATTTATACTTTTAATGATTTCAAAAGGACTTACGCCATTTTCAAAGTCAGGAAAAAATAAGAATATTACATTTACAAAATATTAACTAAGGGATATCAATTGAAACAAACCAATTTTTTAATGAAATTTTTATTCAATACTTCAACAATGAAAAAATAAAAAATAACGAAATAAAAAGGCTTTATTTCAACATTTTCTTACTGTGACTTTATATTCTATAATAAACGGGGGAAAACCGAAATTCCAGGAATCTATAAAAATGTTTTATGTCATTTACAATGTTGTCACACATATAAAAAGGCACTAAATAAATTATGTAGTACAATTTTGAACTAAATAGTAGTATGTCTTTGAGGAAAGTTGACTTATTCCGTTTTCAAAGTAATTATATTTCTAACTTCATTAACTACGAAAATTTGTGATGATAAAAACAATGAAAATGTTAACAGGTTTTTTTGGAAAAAGTTTATAAATAAAAAGCTTATTGTAAAATGTATTCATTTTTATCATTAACTAATTTTTTTTTCAAAATGGACTTACACCGCTTTCAAAGAAAATGGCTCATATATATAATCTGTATTAATATGAATATAATTATATTTCATTAAATTATGTAAAACGTGACAACAGACATTGCATCTTAGAGCATCGATAAATGGTTAATCACCCAAACTACCTGAATTATGTATCATAATGAGTTGTTTTCTATGTCGTTAAACATTTATGCATAATAATAAACATAGAGACAGCAAAACCTAGATCACTGTTCATTGTCTGGACAATTTCAGTTCCCTGCGGGTAGGAAGAAATAACATCTCATTAACGAAACTAAATATCATATCTCGTTATTCCAGAAGATAATGATTTTCTCCAAGGGAAACTAGAATTATTTCCAAGGTAATATTTTATCCCAAGACGATGCTTTATTGTGCATATTTATTTTACTACAGGTATCCTTTGAAAAATATAGCTCTAAGTATTTATTCTATTCATGTTTGCAAATTCATTATTATGTTTATTTATCTGAAGTAAAAGTATTAAAAGTTAATGAATTATCATGGACTGGAACCCAAAACATTTTTTTTTGTTTCATTTAAAATTTGGGAAATGAACTAAATTCTTTTGTTATTGTCAGTTTTCTTAAAATTTGGAAGAATTTGTACGCATTATAATCATTTTGATTTTCTAAATGTTAATGTTCCTGAATTATTTCTAGAATAAGAATTTGTGGAGTAATAAGATAGGATAGGATTAATTTTTCGAACTCTTAACTATTCTCAATAACATTATTAATTCAAAAAAAAGATAAAGATTTATTTTTAATTAACAAAGACTTTAAAAACATTTACTTACCAGCTCTAAATCTTTTGAAGGAATGAGGCAAACATTTTTTTCCTGTCTTTTGAAAGATTAAATATTTTATTATGTTTTATATAACACCTAATAAAGAATGTAATCTGATATAAAATCTGAAATATAGAAGAACCTTATCTTGACTTTTGCTTAATATTGTTCACCTAAACGTTTAAACTCATTCGTCTCTATGATATAAAAATATGTAGCTATCCCTGATGTACTTTTAAGATATTTTACAATTTCAAATTGATACATCTAAAAATATTCTAATGAATTATACGAAATCTGGCGTATGTGCTCTTGGCATATATTGTAAAGTAATTTGTTTTCAAGAACTGTCATGTTGAATTACATGTGGAAATACAAATGTTTCAAAAACTGCTAAAAGCTAATTAGGAAAAAAAAGGCTAATTTTGACAAAATGTTTTTTGACACTTTTTGCGAGTACTGTTTTTTTAAAAAAATGAAAAACTATGTGTGCTGATTTTGAAAGCAGGTAAGCAGCAAAATTTCATTATTATTTTTTTAAGTTACATCATACATTAATATTATTTATTTTTCTATATATTTTTACATTAAAAATATTCAAACTGACCCAGATAGATTTTACAACATGTTCAATTGATTAAATTCATGTGACGTTACGATCATATAATAACTTGACCACGTGATACCCGCCAATGTAAAAAAGTCTAATATTTGTTTTCTTAAATTCCTACTGCTAGTTCACTCTCTCCCTATAACTATATATCTTGTTCAAATTTTCAATCGTTAATAAAATACTTTTTATTCATCCACTCAAGTTCAAATACATTTTTTAAAACTTGTAGTGGATAACACTAGATGTTAGTACATTTTTTTCAAATATTTATTCATTAAATAAATTTAATTGGTGAAAATGCAGTTTAGCCCAACTGCTTGGCGCAATTTCAAAAATTACCAAATTTGACGATTTTGTTTTGGCTGAACGTTAAGTCTGCGAAGCAAGCCATGGTAGAAATTTGGCAAAATACCGCCAAAAAATTCCTGTCGCCAAGGGTGGTTGGACTAAACTGAATTCCAACCATTTAATTTACCAGATGAATTAAGAAACATGCCAATGCTTCTACTATGTCATTTGTCTTGGAATGGCAAAGTTGGTAGAGCGTCAGCGAAGAATCGTCATCCCTTCGGATCGAATCTTGTCGAAGCATAACATTTTCTTATTTGATTTTCAAATAATTAATTTCAATTTTATGTGGGAGAAAAAAAATTCTCTTATATAAGATATATAGCAGGATATAAATTTAGGAATAAATACCGTCAGTGACGAAGTGTGTAGATAGCTGGAAAAAAAACTTCTGCCATTTAATATTGTGATTCTGTCATATGTATATACACACTTATATTAATTGTAATTGTTTAATAAAAAGTAACTAAAATAAAAAAAAATTCTCTGTTGACCTACGTAGGAATTTACTTTAAATTTTTAATATTACTTGTTTGAAAAATGTGTTATTCTTCGTAAGCTTAAGTAACTTACATTTTACTAAATATACTACTTTTTAATTTAATGAGAAATTATCACAAAACTTTGTTTTATATATTTTACACCCTGTAGAAATGCAAAAATCGAAATTTTGCATTGCTGTGGTGTAAAGGTATTAAACCATTCTTCTATCAACAAGCTGAATTAATGGCTGCAAATTTGTTTTACACACAGACATTTTGTTATAATTATGAAAACATCCTAATTGAACTGTGATTTTCTAGTATTTAAAAAAAGGTATTTTTCCTGCTCTTCTTTAAAATTTAATTTAATAATATTACTTGAGGAACGTTTGTAGATTTTTAATATGTTAGCTCTCTCTTTTTTTTTAACATTTGTTTAAATTTGTTGAGAAGCACACACATTGTATGGAATTTAATTGTATTTGTTTTTTGAATTAAATATATTGAGAAGAGAATTATTTAAAATAAAACTTGATGCTTCTATTTCCTTTCTTTCAGAGAAAACACCATCTTGTTTCAAAATTTTTCTTCCACAGACGAAGCCATCTTTTTTTCTGGAAAATACTTGTTCGAAATGCCCGCTTTGGCGCTATCTTGGCCCGATTTTAAAATTTCGCCAAGTGGCCCCGGTAAAACAGGACTTATCCAAATTTTAAAAAACTGTAATTTAAGGTGCAAAATTACCCCTGTTAAAATCATAAATTCACTATTACAGCTTAATTATGTATCTTGTGATCAAAATAGAAAAATAGTTTAAACCAAATTTAAATCCAATCTTGCTTTAAAAATGTTTGTTTTTTTCAGCAGAATCGGCCTGATCAATAAAATGTCTTTATTACATGAAATATACTAGGATTCAGAAAGAGTTTAATTACACTTTAACAATTCACATTCCTTTTTCAGATGGCTTAGAATAATTACAATTCTAGAATAAATATCGGGACCTTAATTTTTAACATGTTAGAATCAATCGATGGTCTGTTGATACATAACGATGATTATAAGTGAAACAATTTGGAATAAAAAATAAGCTTAATCCAAACAAAAAGGTGAGAATAACTCAAAGGCATTTTTGAGTTGTTTACTCAAAAATGCAGAAAGTGATTTAAAGATTATATCGTAAGTGTACAAAAAAAAGAAGAAAAAAACCCTCCAGAAGCAAGTTTAAATAGGCTTAGTTTTCCCGAACAACATTTAATAACACAATTAAACGAATATAAAAATATATATACATAAAAATATACTCATATTATTTTCTACCGAATATAAATAACCGAATAGTGTAAGAAATATGATGATATTAAATATATTAATCGAAATATAGGGGTTATACGATATATATATAACTAGCATATAGGAATATTGTATATAAACACAGACCTCGCCGATTTCTTTATGATACATACCACGTGATTCTGTGAATTTAGTCCATTCATAAATTATGTGTTACATGCTCTCAAACCTTTAAAGGAATATTTTTAAAAATTTTATAATGGAAAGAATATCCCTTAAATCCTTCTGTAAGAGTATTTTAATCAAAATATTTTTATGAGGTGTGTAATAATACTGTGAAAGCTTAACAGAATAAGATGAGAAAGAATTGCATTCAAATTAATTTACTTATTGCCCCTTCTCCAAAAGTTGTTCTTATACAACCAAGTCAGTTCTTTGCCTGAACTTTATAGACAAAAAAATAATAACGATTGTAAATTAAGTAGCTAAATAAAAGCTTTAAAAAAAGAAGAAAAAGTATGGCTAGTATCTGAGAAGTAGAGTAAAAGTTGAAGAAATTCAATATCTCTTAGACCCTCCCAAGCAAAAGATGCGGAAAAAAAGCATTATTTTGGAATATGAACTGCGAAAGGAAGGGGGAAAGGTAAATAATATTCGTTTTCTTTATGCATGCACACGAAAGCAATAACTGAAGTGCATTGAAATAAATTTAAATATGTAGTTCCTTGTAAAAAGACATAACAACGATTTTATCGAATTGGCTGAAAAAGACCTTTCGAACGCTCTAATCATAAATTAAGAGCTGTTATAATTAATAGCAATGCTATGAAGAAGAATAAATAAATTATCGCAAAATATTTTTCTATAGTGTAATCAAAGGCAGGATTGAGAGTGAAAATTAGGAAGAAAGGGATAAGGAGAGACAATTTAAACTAGAGAAATTAAGATGGGAAAGCAACAGCGATACGAAGTTCCAAATGCAACCTTAAAGCAATATTGTCGCTCCAAAAATAAACAAGAGTCCTTTAGAATTGAGAAATCTCGAGCAAAAAATTCAATTTAAAAGACTGAAACGTATCTTCATTTTTAATTTTATTTGAAAAGCAAGCCAAATGAGTTGAGCGTAATGAAAAAGATAATGTCTACCGCTTGTTGGGATTCTTATTCTTTGAAATTATTCAATAATCGTCAGGGAATTGGAAGAAGGAGCAAACGTATTTGTTAAAATTTTACTATTAAAACGATTTAATCATTGTGCTAAAACGCTCAGGCAAAAATTTATTAATCATGTAAGGGATTCAAATGATTCATGGACAGATTTTGTTTTGAAATACGTTACTATTTTAACGAATGGTTAGCAGGGTTAAAAGTGAATGATTTCAAATCTTTAAAGGAATTACTTGTAAATACATCAGACGAAAATTCAGGCCCCAAATTTTATGCGAGAATATTATAGGTTCTTTACTATAGTTTACAAATGCAAATGAATTCACCGAAAAACGAAATGATACGAAAACGTTCGAACTGTCACCCAAATTAATGGTCACAGAAACAAAAGTATGAAATTTACGAATTATTGCGATAGTCCTGAAAATTATTCGAGAAAGAATTCGATACATTGGAATCATAAATTTATAAAAGAGGAGGTCCAACTTAACAAACAGATTACAGTTAAAACTTTTAATTCGGCAACTAGCAAAGAAAAATGGAAACCAAAATATTCTTCTTACCATAATTTTGTTTACGTCATTAGAGATGTTCACTTTCCGTGCGTATGTGGAGAGTCAGAAGAGTGCAAGAAATATAGCACACAAATAAAAATGAGCCCAGAACGTGGGAGCTATCCACGACTAAGAGATACTTGAGACCTGCATTCGTAAAAACCACAAGATTACTGCTCTGTTTAATACCTGATTTTTAAGTTTATTGGAAGAATCAGTAGCTCACAATTTAGGTCTGAGCATTTTATCTTGTGAAAAGTATTTCTATTCTTTTAATAATCAGCTAAACCTAGTCATTTAAAGTTAAGGTACGATAATAATTGATATTCAAATCGTGGATATTTTAGGAAATTATATTTGTTTTTAATTTAGACTCAACTCAACCACCAGTTGATTTATTGGTTGGATGCACATATTTAGACCTACTATGTTATATGTTCCTATGCAAGGGTAGGTAAGGATTTATACATTGAGTCAATGGAGGATTTTCCATTTATAAATTTAGATTACACTGATGTGACTGTACATTCAATCGAAAGCCACCGAAATTACTCTATGTGAACTTACCAAGATAAAAGAAGAAAACGAGAAACTACTGAAAAGAATTGAAGAAAATAATATCATATTCGGAGAACAAGAAAAAAGACTGACATGTCACGAAGAACGTTCTTAGACTGAACAGGTGGAATTTGATTCTGAATTAAAGATATAAAATCCAAGTTAGCTAAAATTTAAGAAAAAAATGAGAAGTTATCTCAAGTCATATAGGAGGAGATGTCATTGATAGAGAAAAATGCTTTATCTGCACCAGAGATGCAATGTAATTCCAAAGAAAGGGAATATTCGAATATGTTAGATCAAATAGAAAAATTAAGGAATAAAACCGGTGCCTTGAATGAATTTTAAAAAAAATACAGATTAAAATGCAAGTGGAGAAAGAAAGGGCAAGAATATATTGAGGAATAAACGTGATAAAGGAACTATGACTCGGACAGAGAAATTCCACGTAAAGAAGAAAAAAGTAATGAAAAATGAATGACCACAAACCTTACAAAAAGAATTAAAGTTAAATAAGCCGACTAAGAGCAAGCCTGGAATGTAATACGTTAGGAAAAATAGAAGTCAAATTTTAAAAGAAGGTGAAAGATCCTATTCCAAATATTAGAAATGATAAATGTCAAAGCAAAGAGAGACAAAATGAATCAAAAAAAAAATCGATAATTTTTTAACCCGGGAGATAATATCCTTATACAGTAGATCTCGAATGCCAACGATTAATCTAGCTCATTATCGATCGTAAGAAGAAAATTTCTAATGAAGAAATATGCATCGGGGTTTTACGACCCCTGAAGAGTCTGCACAGTGGAAAGCCGCAGTAACCTAAAATTCCTCCTTTACTACTAACAGATGATGTTTGGAAAAATGATGAAATTGAATTATCACAATCCCGCGTATCCACAAGGAGCCATAAGGAAACCAACCCTTTCCCCTTTAGGAGCTTGATGAAGAAAAAAGAAAAGGGACTCTCTGTGAAAGAACAATTGTGAACACTCGCATGGTCTGACCTAGCAGGGGAAAACCAATCCCAGAGTAAGATACAAAGAAACCAACAGTGGGGTGAGAAAATTTCCATTTCTCTCATTTTTTTTCAAAGATTGATAAAAACTTTAACTGCAGAGCTCTACCTACATTATCTGGACTTTTTTTTGTTTTTTCATGATTCATTTTGAACTGAATTTAAGGATTTACTATTTTTCGTTTAATATTTTTAGGAGTTATATTGTTCAGTAAAATTAAGGATTTTTGATTGATTATATTTATAATTAGTAATTGTTTATTTTCTTTGGAACATTTAAATAAATAATGGTTATTTTTTAGTGATTTACCTATGGATAAATTTTTTAAAACATGTTAATGGGATTCGTTGAGAATTGTTTTAATTATTGTGCTATGCTAAAGATATTTTTATATCTTTTGTGATCCACTTTGAAAATTTCAGGTCTATGAGAATTCATATTTTTAATGCGTATGAGAACTTATAATATGAAGTGGGTAAGAAAAAATTAAAAACTAAAGGATACGAAATTGATAATTTCCATTGTATAATAGTTAGTATCTTGAGCGTATGATAATTAGTTTTGAAATATATGAAATTAATAGTTTGAAATGTATAATAAGTAAGAGTTTCATGAGGAATTACTGAAGGTATTCAAAAATGTTATAGGTCAACTTATTTTTTAGCATTAATGATATATGTAGTAATTAGTGAACGTAATGATTTTGTGTTAATTATAAATTAGTACAATCAAGAACAGATGTCATGTCCGAAAAGGTCTAATGTTACCACCCACCTGTAGAGAGCTCTTTATAAGGGACGAGTGCGTAAAATATTTATTTACAAAACACTCTAGAAAGAAAGATATATTTGTACAGATCACAAGGTGACCGCTAAAAATGAACTATGTTTCTCACCAATGCAATGCGATATAAGATATGTGTGAAAAATTACCTTAACTATTATTGTTACTAGAAGATATTTTCTGTCACTATCGCAGGTGACGTACGCTAAACGTAAACTGTGCTGATCACCAATGTAACGCGGTAAAGATACTAAGGAATAAAGTTATTGTTATACATCCCAATCTTTTATTTGTTTAAAGAGAGAATGATAATTAAAAATTTTGCTGCTAAAGAAAAGCTAAAATTAAAGAAGAAGGATAAAAAAAGTATAATTAATATCTCAAAAAGGGTGTAAAAGTAGAAAAAGAAGTTCAATAATTCTTATCATCACGAAATAATTAAAATACATTCAGTGCGTATTTCAAGACGCCCAAAACTGTCATACTCATTTTAAGGTTTTTAAAAATTCATTTCAAATGAAGTTAACTATAATTCTTGAAAGATTACATAAATAACATACTCATGATAACATACGATAAAAAGCTTTACCCCTTTTTATTTAACACATATTTGAGGCTTACTTTTATTCGTTCATTAGTAATAATTTAATTATATCCAGTTCTGATTTTTTATCTATTACTTCATTTTATAATCAACTTTCTATTAAATACGGAAAATTAACACTTTATCAAAATATTACAAAACTCAAAAATTTAACCTACATGAAAAGAAATTATTACGTTTTCTATCTCAATAATTCTATTTTATACTTTTGATCATAATTATTAGTTTTGCGATCTCTGGTTAAAGAATAATTCTCTTTGCCCGTGTTTCTTTCGCCATACATATTCAAAATAAACCTTTGCTATAATCATCTTTGCATGCTTTTCACATGAGGTTTAAGTCATTTTTTTTCTTTTGAAAATAGGAAAAATTATTTTTTTTAAAATTTGAGTTTCTAGTAACAGACATTACATTATTGACAAATGGAGGAATTGCCAACACTAACCATCATAATCAGGGAATAAAAAATGGTGTAATTATGTATTCTCCTTTGAAGAATAACATTTTAAAGAACCGCAAAAATGAACTGAATGATAATATCGCTATAAAAAATCCATCCCTTAGATATACGGCGAAAGCACTCCAACAAGATGGATAATGGCAAATGACACTTTATTATCATATATTCAAGAAATGTTCAAGCATAGGTAACAAATTTGCGACACAACAGGAACATATATAGCACTTGTACAGATCAGCAACATACCAAGAACAAAAATAACACTTATACATATCTGAAACACAGAAGGAACATAAACAGCACTTGTACACACAAACAGATACAAATCACTATTAATAACAGTAATAAACTTTCAATAACGTTCAACTCACCAACTTACTAGTTCATTCTGCTGACAAATCTCCATAATACTGTGCACTTCCAAAACCCGGCTTCGATAACTTTCGAACGTACCGGAGATAAAGGCCGCTTCCCGACGATTTCACTCATACTTTGCATTTCTTCATATTTGTAGCTGTTCCGGCCAGGTCTTACATCATGGGAAAATTAATAGCCTCTTTTCTAGTTGAGGTATCAACAAGACTCCAGTATTTTAGTGAACCTACATTTCGTCACGAAGTCGCCAAGATTATCGTCAAGTGACCAACATTGTCGACAAGGTAAGATATTATTCTTAAAAATTCATTGGCATCGAACCAATATCTGTAAATGTTTCTTTTCATTAATACCAGTAATGTTGTAGGAAAGCTTCACTTCATGTTCGTAACAATATAAATAGTTAATTAAAACATACTCAGGGTAAATAATTTTTACGAAATATTATATAAAAAAGAAATTTTGATGAGAAAAGTAAATTCTTTTTCACAATAATAACAGAAAATTACATTGCTTTATATCAGAATTTTGACACCATATTTTTAACATTTTGTGTTGGATTTCCCACAATCTTCAAACTACATTAAGTTCTCAAACTACAAAGTCGGTTAGAAATTTTTGAGGAACAAATCTTAAATTTTTATAAAAAGTATTTTCTGTAGAAATACTATTCGGCTGCAAAGGACTTAACTTAGGATAAAAAGCTATCCAAATATTTAATCCTTCATTTTTAAATTAGCAGAACCACTTTCAGTTATTTAAGCACCACGACATTCAGTAGTTAAAGTAAACAAATAATCTGTGATGTGTAGAGTCATAGGTTTAAGTCCTGATTCCTTCAAAGATGAACTTGAAGAATAATAGGGACTACTCATGTTAAATTGAGAATAATTTAATTCTGACATAAAGTGGCATAAAAATTTGGAGAGCAGGATACCGTTACTTAATTGTGACACAAAATTTCAAAATCTAACACCAACAGCTCTCATTTAAATCTAAAGTTATGTTCATTTACACCACTAAACTAACTTTAAATTATTTAATGACCTGTTTGACATTTATGCAGAATAATTTCACATTTTTCAAAAATTGTAGTGACTTTTGCTTTAATTTTACTTAATTCATATCTTAGAGTTCAGATAAGGAAAAAGACATAGTTATAGAGAACAATTACAATTTATTACATAATGATCTACTTATACTTCCAATAAGCAGCGAACTCTGCGTCTATTATTTTGGATGAGATACAGTATATGTCTTAAACGCAACAAACTTTTTTACTGGATTATGTCTTAAACACAACAAACACATCTTTTGCATCTCCGATCTTACAAGGTGTCTTCTACAGGCGGGTGCTAACGATACATTGACTCAATTGAAAACTATTAAATTAATTTTATTACTATATGCCCATTACTATATGCCATTGCTATAAGCCCATCTGAATTTTAATCCCGTTATTGAAATTTAATTTGCATTGCAAAACATTTTTTCATGATGAAAATAATAATATGGATCGTCCAAAAACAATTTAATAAGTTTCCTTAATTATTTTGAGTCATTTCAGTATCAGAGTAAAAAGGAATGTGCTCTTTAATATAATTTCATAAAAATTCTCTCCTTAAGATTATATAATTATTTAGAAACCCATTTATATTTTCTTTACAAATAAAAAAAAATTCCATTCAGGAAAACATGCTTAGGTTTTTGCGTTAGATGGCATTCGACTCCGCTTGGAGGGAGAGTACAGTTGACTTTGAAGTGCCTGTGGCGAATCGAACCCTTGTGCACTGGATCCGAAGAAAATTTGACCGTTTGCTTTATGTTGTACGGTTGTCAACCAAACCAAAAGAGACGTCCCTATTGGGATAGTTAGTAAGATGTTTTTAACAATTGGCATTGTTGTCGAAGAGAGACGCCGCATACTTCATCTCCAGTATCATCGTGATGGTACGAAAAAAAATTCTGAACGATATTTGTAGAGAAGGTCGTTTTTCCAACCATTACTGAACTGGTATACAACCCCTTCCCATTGAACTGAGTTTCGCTTTGAACAGTTTTCATTTGGCGTTATAGGCTGACTCAAATTGAGTGGTTGGTCTCTTTGACGCGTGAGTCATAGCCGGTATATCACTAGTTTTAATCTATGTGCGGTTGACTTATTTAGATTCACAGTGGTAGTTGTTTTGTGTCGGGGGCATATGCAACATTAATTCTAGACTCTGCTGTTATCTAGTGTTCATGTCCTGGATCACAAAGCGGTGTTGAATGTTTTTCTACTCCGTTGAGGAGAAGTTCAGTTGACCTTGCTGTACTGGCGGTGTTTTGAATTATTGAAAAATGGGTCAGTAGAAAAGTTGACGGTCGGTTTTTGCTGCGCCTTTATCAACTAGACCAAAGAAGACTTCCCAGTCGGATTAGTTATTAAAGCATTTTAATTCCTGGTGCTGTTGTCAAAGAGAACCATCGCAAGGTATTTCGAAATGAACCCCCCCATCCAAAAAAAAAAAGGAAGTAACCCTATATTAGGTAGGTCATGTAATGTACACGTCATTTAACAGTTATTCGAAGTAAAACCCCAATATCTCGTTACCTCCAGCAAACGCTTCTAGAACTAAGTTTATAAGAATTTAACCAACTTTTCCAAAGGAATTCTAATAATTATATATACTATAATTATTATCATAAAACTTTTATCACTCTAGTTTTATCGAAAAGGTGAAAAATCCCGTTTTACGTTCAAAACGCCGTTCTTTTATTATTTTACACGATAAATACTTACTATGAATTCATTTTTGTATGCTACAAATGTTTTAAAATTGAGACAATCGAGAATATAAAAAAGTGCCCCGTATTAGTTTCCCCCTTCTTTCCCATTTATTCCATGACCGCATTTATCGTATTTTTTTGTAGTTAATCTGTGTAATGTATCCTTTTTTCCTCTTCTGCCTTGTAAGAGGTTCTCAGATATTTTATCTCACGACTTTTCTTTTCTGTATATACCTGACATATCTTTGCACCAGTCTTAATTTTCTTTTTGATCTTTGTTTCTTGTATCATATACAAGAAGTTAGATTTGAATAAGAGGGTCGTTATTTCTTCTTCCTACATTATCACAATCATCGTGTTTTAAACGAAAAGTTATTTCATACTTCTCAGTTTCATAATTTTGTAAATTCAATTGATTCTACTTTTTACAACGAGCCTCTTTTAGTTTCCTAAAACTTTGTAAGGCTACCGTTCACCAGCCATTTTGATTTCGTGATCGTAATATTAATCCTCACTAGAATTGAATGTGCTTTTTCAACAGAATTTATACAAGCTTTAGAAGTATTTTAATCGATATTTGGCAAATGAATTACAATAGCTTCTATAAAATGAAATGCAAATCACAATATGCGTAGAATGTTTTTATTAATTTCTTTTTTGTGCAATATTATAAGTCCTCATATGTGTATTCAAGTAAAATTCTTCATGATACTTTCTTTACATTTAATGTATTTCTTATAGAAAGAGGAAACATTTTTCTTGAGTGTAAAACATCTTTCTTTACCGCAATTTATATATTTCATTTCGGAATATAATTAAAAATTAAATAAATTATGAATTATATACTTCAATTAATTCATAATTTATTAGCTTATAACCCAATGCGAAATATATATATATATATATATATATATATTTGTTCTAGATAAATTAATCCCTTGCTTTATCAGAAATTCCAATAGTACATTTATCAAAATAGGTTATGTTTCATTTACTGATTATAAAAAGTCTAAGAAGGGACAGTTTATAAATTTCCTTTGGGATAATGTAATAAACTTTGAAGTATGAGCTTATACCACTCTGTTATGTAACCACAAGTCTTTATACTAGCAATTTAATCATCTCGAGTTTGAAATCCATCTTCCAAATATCGCCCACTCCAATATCTTATGGAAAATAAAAATCGTTTGAATGATTTTAAAATATTTTGCGTTATTAAGTTGCAGTAGTAAAAAATTAATATATTTGAATAATTTATAATTCATTTTCCTTTAATCAGGACTGTTTGCAGTTGAGAATTGTATTTACGCAATATTCTCTTTTCTAACTGCATAACTTATATTATGATTGAATATTTTGTTCCACAATTGAGAGACTTAGAATAATATTAAAATTGCCAGAACCTCGAAGGCACTAATCAAATTGTTAATGATTATTTATACGTCCTTTAAGCCTTTTTTGAATTAAATATTTTATTAAAAATAAAAAATTTGTCATGATTTTAAAAAAGGGTTTTTTTTTTTTTTTTTTTTTTTTGTTTAAAAATATATTTTGTTTGTTGATTGCTATTTTGAAACACCTTCAATGTTAAGAAATGAAGCATAAAACAGTTCAGATCTAGCATGTTCAAAATAGCCTTTTTGCAAAATTCCTTTCTTCTTTTGGATGAAGTGAACTGATTTAAATTTCTTCCAGTTTTACTACAATATATGTTTACCAGATTCTGGTCTTGTTCAACTTTTGGCGTATAAATCAGGTTATGCATACATTATTCAATTTCTATCATATAATCATATCGCTTAAAAAAATTTTAAAATGTCCTAGCGATTTAATTTCTGGAAGTATATTATTTTTTAAATGAATTTTACTTGAAACTGAATTTTATAAAATGGACTTTGCTACGAAATTTGGAAGTAACTCTTATAGATTTTTTAAAATTATAACTTTTAATCAGCATTCGTATATTTTAAAAGAACGTCTCTAATTAAAATTTGAAACTACAACATATATCTTTAAAAAGAATACGCAATTCTTTTCTGGTCTCTTCTCGCTTGAGATATATTTAGGTGTATTTATGAGTTATTTAAAATTTTGTAAAATATAATAGGCATTTCGGAATAATTCAAAATAATACATAATTACTTGAGTTTTTGGCATTGCACTTAAATTTGAAAACGTTGGGATGATAATGTACTACAATAAATCTTTAAAAATAAAATACTTTGAAAATTTCAAGTCTGTTTAATTTTTAAAAAAATTTTAAACGTATCAAAAATAGTCCAGTGTTTCCCACTTTTACTTAAAAATGCTTATTACTTATATATATATATATATATAAATTAATTTATTTTGATTAAATATTAGTTTAATTTTAATTTTATTCGACTATAATACCATGTTTACAAATTCAGAAAATGCAGCACATGTAAACAGTTTCATTTACATTTCACTAATAAAAAATCTGAAAATTTACAAAAAAAAAGTTGATGATTTTTTTCTTAAATCGATAAGAATTAAAAAATAATTTTTTGTCTCAAATAAAAATCGTTTTTCAGCGCGAAGGGGTTTTACATTAAATACATTAATTTTGGTATTTTTCAAATACTTTTAAAAAGTTAAATAAAATATCATTTCATATAATTAAATTTTATGAAGAATATAAATTTTGTTTCCCATTTTAGAATTTAATAATCAAAATAAATAAAATATGATGAACAATTTTTAATTTTTTGATAACAATCTCATAGTCCATGAAGAAACTCTACGCAGCCTTTTATCTACATAAATTTATGAACTTCTGATTAAATATTTAAGAAGAATCTTCGATTTTACATATTGAATTATTGGAGTTTATTATGAAAATATTCAATTGAGTAATACAGATCTTAGTAAGAAGCTAGTTTTAGACATCTGTATACATGAAAGAAGCTAATGTTTGGTAACTTAAGTGCATTTAAAAGTTTATGTGCATCATAAATATTTAACTTTCATAATTGGAGCCTTTTTAAGACTGATTCAGTTGAGTGTATAGTAACGAGGAAACTTTTTTGATTACTTCATGAACAAAAGTAAGAAGAAACAGAAAAACTCTTCTTTTTTGTAGTTTTTTCAAAACAGCAATCCTTGAAACTTAGGCTCCAGTGTGGACATGAAATTCGCAAGCCAACTGATAAGCCATTTCACTCCTGTTACGCCTCAGTGTAGTTAATAAATATAAATATTCATTGATTTCCATGGCTCTTGGAGGATCTCTATCAAGATTACGAATTCAGTCTCATTTAAATGTCAGTAGAAGTTGCAAAAAATACCCAGCGTTACTTCAGCAATCGGCTTTCACTGCCCTGCCTAAAGTCTCCCGAACAATATCCCAAATAATTCCATTATCCACATGTTGGTAGCTACTAATTTTAACTATTTGTTTTTGATTTTCATCCAGTGTTGTAAACAAATACCACGAAAGTCGCAATATGCAAACGAAGGGTGCTCGGAAAGTGAAACGTGTTCACAAGGTATTTTCTTCTGAATACACAAACCACAAGCCCGTGTACAGTTACGAAAGCGTCACTAAAAGTTAGCATATTTGCTTAGAAGGCTTAGTTTTATCTTTCGAGGAGTATTTCTGAGAAATTCGATTAAATATATAAATCCTCTTATTTTTGAACTCTAGCGAATGTTTTTAAACGAAACTAGCTCGATTTCTTTAAAACCGCTAACTTACTTAAAGAAAATCGCTTTTTTTCATACGAGGAAATAAAAAGAAATAAAAATTATTTTCCATTTTAAGTTCATTCTATTTATTCTTACTTTATTTACATAGTACCTGCATAGATCTTTCTTTTTAGAATTAGCCAGAATTATATCCATAATGAAGAAGAATGAAAATTAATGCCAATCAATTCAATCTCAATAAATAGATTGTTTTTTACTTAAATTATGTTGTTTATCTGATAAAACTCATCATTGCAAGTATAAGTTGTTTAAAAAGATAATTTGATGTCTATTTGCAGTAAAATTTGGATAGGTCCCAAATTCCTTTCATTCTTTATTTTGATAGAAATGATACACAGAGATGAAAATATTTGAGTCTCAGGTGAATGCATATAAATTGCAGAAAATATCTATATGAATACATTTAGAAGAAGGAAAATATATGAAAGTGAACATTTTTCAATTCAGACTATTAATTTACTTTATTTAACCATACACTATCAATAAAACGAATTTAGTCTTGCATATTTGTGTGATATTGATACTCTAGTTCGAAAAACCTTTTACAAAAATTCTTTTATATCAAAATTATTAAGACATGTTTCTAATGTTACTTTGTATCTCAAGATACTTGTTTGATTTAGATTCGCGAGACGGAAGTTTAGCTATCGCAAACATCATCCAGTTTATCAATGTCCTTGTATCTTTTCTCTGGATTTGATACACATAAAAACAGTTATCCCTTTTATAACCAAAGCTTAAATAATAAGATTAAATATGGAATGAATTCACCTATTATTTATCAAAATAAATGATAATTTTGTCATTTAGGATTCAACTGATGAATATGGCAGTAACTGAGTTGTATATGCTACAGATTTTAAAAGGCAAATTGCTTCTTTAGTTTCATCTTAAATATTGCATTTTTCTTTTAAAATATTACATGCCACAGATTTCAATAGCACTTTTATATGAAAGGGTTCATTTCATTTCATTTCATACATCACGCATGTTTCATCATATATCACTTTTCATTAGATTGTGACGTTCTCTCTTATTACTAGCTGATTTATTTTTGCACACACACAAGAATGATTTTATTCGATTTTTCGTTTTCTATACTCCTATGTATATTTTCTGTTTATACAATTATGGAAAGAGCTGAAAAGAATTGCATTTTCTATTTTAGTATTTAAGGGCGGGAACAATCAAAAGTAGAAATTGATGTTGTGCATTCATGATAGATTTCTTATAAAAGAATATAAACAACCATCATTGCATCTGATGAACATCATTAATTTCCTAGAGGACGATGATTTTAAGAATTTAGATGATATCCAATTCCAAAAGAATTTTTAAATATCCTCTCATTATTAAAATTATTTCAAGAATTACTCCTAAAATTATCTGTTATGTTATTTAATTACTATGCTTATATATTTAATACTGGGGCTTACTTTTGTTTTACTCTCAAGCTTAAATCAGTGAGTTCATTTACTCGAATATATACCACTTTTCTAGATCTTAATTCAATCTATATGAGTCTGACTTAATTAGAATTTGGAACTAATATAATTATCCTAATAAGGTTCTGACCTCAGTAGCTCAATCGTGTATTAAATGCAGACCTTTTATTACATTTCTTTTCTTTTTTTCTTCTATTAAATGACTAATGAGAGATTCTTCTTTCAGATTTTAGAAAATATGTTTTTTTTAATAATATAATGTGACGATAAATGTTTTGCATATGTATCTACTCTCTTCTGATGAAGCTCTTCCATAAAACCCTATTTAGGATTGTAAGAATTATTCGAAAGAGAATTTGAAGCAAAACATGGCATAAATTTGGATTATATTTATATTATTAAAATTTTAAGCTTTTATCATTTTTATTCAAGGTAAAGCTGATATTATCAAACATTAATGATTGTGTATACCACATTGTGTTTCAAAAAAATATATTTATCTAAAATTGTATAAAACTGACGTAGATTGTTATAGTCCGTTGGTAAACTTTATTCTTATTAGCCTAAGAGTTACTAGGGAAAACTCTAAAGAAGAAAAGGCAATTTGATGGAAATAAATAACAGTCCCCATTATAGCCTTTCGTAGCTTTTGAAGATAAATCTTGAAAATCAGCATGTTATTCTGATAAAAAAAAAATGCTTCAACATTAGTTTTATATATTGACTTTTCATAGTAAGACTAAATCCACAAATCGATTTTCTTTTGCAATTCAAAAATATCGCATTTATCTTAGTTAATTTACACTCATGGACAAAAAAATTAGCGCACCAAGAAATAATTGCGGGATCGTAACGAAACTTGGCATGAAGGTACATGTCGGGGAGATATGCAAACGATTAGAAATGCAGCCTGATTGGGCATTACTTATAGCCGGTAGAGGGCGTTTAGCGTCGTTCTCAGTGGAGAATAAAACAGGTAACCAAAGCTTGTTTGAATGTGCTGAATCGTTTACAAAGGAAGAGCTGAGGTAGACATTTCATTACGCCGTTTTCGAAGACAATATGCGCAGCTGTCGCAGTTTGAGAAGGGGAGAATAATCGGCATGATGGAAGCTGGGTGGTCAGCTAGGCGAGTAGCTTGTCAATTAGGCCGCTCTAATTGTGTTGTGAGGAGGTGTTGGGACCAGTGGATCCGAGAGAGAGAGAGATGTCATGTACACGAAGACCAGGCTAGGGACGTCCTCGACAGACCAGTCGTCGAGAAGACCGCCACATCGCAAGAAATGCACGCGTACAGCCAACTGCTTCATCGCCCGTCATCCAGGCACAGGTAGCTCCTTCACTAGGGGCTCCTGTGTCTTCTCGAAGCCTCCTGGCTGAAGGACATTTGGGATCGCGGCGCCCATTACGTATGCTGCCCTTGACGCCCACCCATCGATGCCTTCGTTTGGAGTGGTGCCGCGCACGAAGAAACTGGACTGCAGCGGAAGGGAACCAGATCGTCTTTAGCGACGAATCCAGATTCAATCTCAGCAGTGATGACAATCGTGTTCGTGTGTGGAGACCCCGTGGAGTTGTCGACGTCATTTTGCATTGAGCTGTCACCACTGATGATAAATGGATTCATCGTTGTAACAATAATAAAAATACAATAAATAATAATAAAATACAATAAACCAAACAACAATAAAAACAATGGGTTACTTTCGGTTAATCTGCTCCAAAGAAAGATGGGATGATTTCATCGGACACAAAAGTTATGACAAAAAAGTTTTGAGGTGTGAAAGGCATTATGATCGCGAATACGAAAAACTAAGACTTAGACAGCTGTCTAGTGAGTCATAGTGTTTACTGAAACAAACTATTTTGGATGCTACGAGCGCAGTTTCTTAGATTTTGTGAGGACTTATTAAAAGACCCTCGTAAATTTGAAATCTCAGATCTCTAGCCCTTCAGCGACCAATGGTTTGTTACTGTGAGGCTACAAATTGACTTAACTGTCTCTGTATTTACCTTTAAAACTTTCTAAAAACGTTTCAAAATTTTTTACATCATTTTAATAATTTAATCACTGAATCAAACAACTAATAATTCAAAATAAAACAATACTAGTCAGATAGAAAAATCTGCTTATTTACTAATTCTACGTTTTGAAAAAACGACTTTTAAATCTTTTTGCAAAAGACGGAAATAAAATCTTATAAATCCCAAGGGCCATACTTACATGGGAATAAATGTAATCCCTCCGATATCTAATTTTTATTGATAGGACTCTAATATTTAAATAATCTAAAATAAAATAAATGCGTTAAAAGGAAAATTAAAATATTTGCAAAAGAATAATTTTCATATCGATGAAGTCAAAACTCTTAATTAATTATAAATAACAAAATCTATAAATAAAAAATATTATTTAAACTGAATGAGACGTCTTGGTGCTTTACTATAAAATTAATAATCAAAAATGTGGTTTATTATTTAAAATAGCTTTGGGAGAACAGAGATAATAATTCTTGACAAAATTCTCCTCCATGTGTCCCTGATGCTTTGAGAGAACAAAAGGTCAATGCAATAGTCATCACTCCTTTTTACCACCATCGTTCTATTTCATTCTTCGCTTTTTTTCTCTTGGTCTCGATGCCCCTAAAGACCTGTTGCCTGAGAAGTTTGAGATCATACATAGAAATCTTAAACCTGGAAAAGTTAATTTATTATAATTATTTTTAAATTCTTATTAAAACTTTTAATTTACGTTTTTGGCTTTCATTTTTACCTAATTTTTAAATATATTAAAATAAAATACTACTAAAATCAGAAAAGGATAAGTCTCTTATCCAATCTGCTTACTTTTTAATTCAAGTAAAAATATTAGAACGTATTTTTACTAACAAATTTGAGCCCTGGTGAACCACTTAAGCATAGTTCGTAAAATGTGAATAAATTTTGGTGAATTTGTTCGAAATAACTTGTTTTGAATAAACTATTGAAGGTGAAAATTTTATTTTATGCGAAACATTCGAAGTCTTCATGCGCAAAATGCCTGCACATGTCGGAACGCGGATAAACCGGATCACACGGCATAAGTAGTTCGAATAGGTTTAGTGCTAATAATATGCGAAGGGACCATGTTCAGGATTGAACACAACTAATGGTGACGCGATGAAGACGAAAATTGAACATATTTAAAAAAAAAAGAATCAGTGGAATACTAGAAATTCGGACGATCATATATATATATATATATATATATATATATATATGCGTGTAATTAACTGAAAAATACTGACCATTCTTTATACCAAATCGTTTTTTTCTCCCGTATCAAATATAATTTAGTGGAAGAAAGACTTACTGTTTGTTAACTTCACGCAATATGCTCGTGATCGACGACTCACAGTCGGGGTTGTTTTCGTTGAGTCTGGGACTCGAGCCTTGATATCATTAAAGACCCATTGTGTAGCCGGAGATGATGCACGTTAACTATGTCTAGGCTCCAAGACATCCTGTGGCGTGGTGGGGAAGTTTGGAGAGGGAAATGCCTGTTCAAGTATCATGACCGAAGCTCAAACTTAAGAGGTCCGTTTCTAATAATCCTTCTTTGTGCGTTTTTTCATAGGGCGACGTTAATAACCAAATATAATTGCAACACTCAAACAACATCCGGAGTATAAAGCAATTTTTCCTCTTTTTAACACCTCATGCAAAACCGTAGGCGTGTGCCGATAATTATGATGATTTTAATATTTTCAAGTTGATTTTATTTATGTTTGAATAATATGATTTTATTTATTCAAGCTGATTTTATTTATGT
>BMAW01092546.1:0-63968 GCA_019974015.1 Nephila pilipes | reverse complement strand
TGTTTGAATAATATGATTTTATTTATTCAAGCTGATTTTATTTATGTAGCATTATACATTTTTCAAGCTGTTTCATATACAGGTTTTATTTTTAACTATTCAGTCTTCAAAAGAATACCTCATATTCCTCTCACAAATACTAAGAATTACATTAAGTAACAAGTATCGAAACAATCTAATTCATATTATAACAATATTATTAACATAATTCAAATAATATTAATACTATAATAGATCACTAAAGATAGACTAAAAGAAAAAGCATTCTTAAATTACTTTTAGTACTTAAATGAAATCTTATTACTAAAGTTATCCATATAAATCCTTTCGAGGATTCGAGCGAATGGGAATTGTACACCGATGAGTTCAGAACCTGTTCCGAGATGGTTTACGTCTTCTCCGTCCTTTACCGATGGCCCTACAAAAAGCTTTTATTTTAAATTCGAATATTATAATACTATCTTCCAGGTGGATATATACTCTATCCATCTCACCGTCTGGTCAATTTATAATAAAAAAAATATCCATACATATTCAGACATTTTGCTATCAATTTAAATATTATCAAGTATCACCATCAAATCTGCTTACTTGTCTAAATCAAATCAAATATAATCTCAAAATACATAGAATTTACTCTATATTAAGCTAAAGGCTGCAAGAATACAGCATAAAATGATATTACCCATAATTTTGCAAAGGTTGCCATATCCTGCGGAGAGTATGTTCCCCATAGTTTTTCCCTCGTTCTTCCATGTCATCAAAACTTTATCCGATAAGCTTCTTAAGGATTGGGAGAGTTACTGGACTACATCTAACATCGGTTTGCGGGTCAGAAGTAATTTACCCATTCATTAAAAGAAATTAATCCCTCTTCGCGATAGATTATTATATTTATAACCAAACATGACCTGTTTCCATCTTATCTTCACAAATTTAAGACATTATCGTAATTATCTTAGCGGTTCCGTTCGTAATACAGACCATTATAAATTCCTCTTCCCATATATTGTAAAACATCATTGGTATAACCCATTAAAGGCACTAGGAATATATAATTTGAAATTCTATTCAACACTCATATAACTTATGCTATACTTCGCGCTTTCCTGTTCAGAATAAGTTAGAATATTGTATACCCTAGTACTTCCAATCAGTCATAATAGTTACCGCTAAATATTGAAACATATAAATTACTCCTTTCCTGACCTCTGAACTTGATTTTTCCTTCCACAATCATATGCTTCAATGTATTTCGTTTTCTCATTTCAGGACTCACGTTGTATTCTGGGCAGGATTACTTGACTAAAATTGGCTTTTGTTTTAGTCTGTAGGATACTAAGTCCCATTTTTCAAAATCAGTTTTTGTTTGCTTTCTATTAATGACATAATTATTTTCAGAAATTTCTTTCTTTGAAATTGTTGATCCCACATTAATAAATCAATAAAATTTCTTAATAATCCTCTGATACATTTGTCAATAGGTTTGAAATTAAATTTTATGATCCTCATACTTTATTCTGCTTGATTCCTAATGTTTTTTAATTTTAACCCAATTATATTTCTAACTTTTCTAAAATTAAAACATTTCTTTCTGTATCTTAATCCTCTTTTTCTCCATGTTAGAGCTCTAAAGATAGTATAGTTAAAAATTCTGGTATATATTCAGTATTGTCTTTTTGTATATATATGTATACATGTTGATCGGTAAAGAAGGCCTGCGAGTAATAGTTTGGTGAATATTTATTAACATTATCATGAATATAATTATACTGAGAGAGATAATTTTATCAATGATCTATTTGTACCGAATAATAATATGCCTTCTGAAGATAAACCTAATTTATCTATATATTCTACATCTCTAAATCTTATTGAAACTAATAAAAGTCAATATATGTTATAGAATATTTCGAAATACATTTGCAAATTAAACATAAATAAAATTATTAGTAATAAAGATAATTGACTTTAAATTTTGTTGGAAATAATTTATATGGATACCGCTTGGAGGCGCTTTGTCTCGTCTAAGTGAGAGCCCACAGATTCATGGATTATTTCAGATTACATTTAGATCTTGACCACGTAAGGCGGGTTTTTTCTTGTTGTGATGTAATCTATTCTGACCGCTAAGACGGGTTGACTAAAGCATAGGCTATTTGGAAACCTTCGTATATTTTGTAAATATTTGCTTATCTATGTATAATTGGTGCGCAGAAATCGTAAATAAATGTGGTAGAAAAGTATCGCTCTCCCTTTCTTTCTTATTGGATTATTGTTCTTTACCAAAAAATTTCATTATTTTTGGTTTTTATTAGCTATTTTAGCAATTTATTGTAAATTTACATAAATGCTAAGAATTAAGTATAAAAATTAATTAATTAATTTTCTATAAATACTCGCATATCCTCTCTGTGTCTACTGCGCGTATTTCTGTTCAGTTCTATGAGCATTCCATTTTAAATCAAGAGGGCTGCACTTTGAATATATTTATACGACAGTAACTAAATTATTTTTCAGGGAGTGATAATTAAATCTTGTTATCTTCATTAAGAGAGGGATTATATCAGAAAAGGGACTAATTTTATTGGGTATTGTTAAATATTCTTATAGAACTAAGAATAAGAATTAAGTCCTGCAAAATTAATTTAATTTTCCTCCATGAAACAGAGTCGAATTGAATGTAACTACAGACAATTGAAACATTTCGAAATGAATGGCCATGATATTGTTCAATAAAAATGTTGATAAAGATGGATTTAGGGAACTTGTTTTCTATATATTCGTAATATGATTACATTTTCTAATTCATAAGATTGTAATTTAATGTTTACAAAGTCTCAAATTGGAATGTCTATTTTTTATAGTTCGTCGTCAAGTATGAAGAATTATGTACAATAAATATAACTATGTTTGAAGTTTCTATTAGAATCGAAAGATTTATTACCTGACATTCTTCTTAGTTATGAAGAACAACTTTATCTGGCCGTTACTAAATGTTACAAAGTTTTTACCATTGTCCAATAATGAAGTTCAATTCCGATGTTGATTTTTCAAAACAAATTCCGTTTAGCGGCTCAAATAGTTTTTGGTAAAATTATTCCTATTCTTAAGATGAATATTATTCCGTTACTTTTAATAATCTAAATTATAGAGGGCTAAGGAATGAATTCCCAACAAATTGTCTATATTTACAATTTCAATTCTTCAACTATGTGGAGACCATGGAAATTCGAGCTATAAAAGAACGTATTATTACAAAATCCTTATATAATATTAATTAGCATGTGATGGCTTTCGATTATTCTTTTTAAGTTTATAACACTTCTTAATAATATGACCAATGAGATTTTGTTCCAAATATTGTTTTGTGAAAGCGTTTCAATTTATTATAACAAGTAAAATTTTCTTTTAATTAGAACCATTAATTAAAAACATTAAAATGCACAATTAATGGTTCTAATTAAAAGAAAAAAACTGTGAACTCTTTCTATTAATTTACTTTTTTATTCTCTGAATAGATTTTAAAATTCATAGTATTTCATTTCATCCGTTTGAGAAATGATTTTGTTCCAGTCATGATTTTCTGCTTTGTTGATCTTTCTTTGATACTTTTGAGAATTTTCTAATGAAAATTTATTTTAAATAAGAATACACGATACTTTTTTATTAACTTAATCAGATGTGCGATCAAGAAGCTAGCAATTTATTCATACAATAAATAATAATTCAAATCGATTATGAAAAATCCAGTATACTTTTTTCATCTGAGAACTGAATAACATACTTAGCAAAGCTACGACAGATGTCTCATTCGGAGCTACGACTATGTAATGAAGTAGCCTAAAGGTGTATCTAAATATTCCAAGTGAAACAGTTTTGATTTTTACTATGGTTTTCATTTCGAGACCGATCGGACCTTGAAAAAATAATCCTTGTATATATATAATTCCATTCCAAAGTATCAAATAGTGTTAATTGCATTACTAATAATATTCGAAATTTTGCTTTTCTTTCACTTGGCTTTCTCTAATAATTTTTCATTTAGTTAATACAATTTTGTTTTTATTTTAAATTTAATTTTAATTCTAGTATGTTTAATTAGATAAAATAATTTTCATATGAGTTACGTTAATTTTATTTAATTTCTTTAAATAGGCAGTTTCGAGACATTAATGTATGAATTTATGATTGATATGTTGATTTTTTTTATAACTGATATATTGTGAATAATAATTTTGATGGTTTGATCACACACACACACACACATATATATATATATATATATATATATATATCATCTTTAATATTTCTAAGTTCTAAAAATGTGCGGTTGTAAATCGTTATTTAAAAATTAATCTGTGTGGTGTCAGACTTTGTAATTGTTTTAATACCTGATAAATTCTGCTCAACAGACTGACTTATGATTCTGAACTCGTGGATGGAATTATTTTCGTTGAGTTATGGTCCGAGCCCTTGTGCCACTATAAGTGATGCTCATTAAATCTGTTGAGGCTCCAAGTTCTGGAAAAAAGAGTTACGAGGTCCCTCGCCAATAGCCCTTGTCTTGCTTCTAGGGCGACGTTGATAAAACCAACCAAACCAAACCTGAAAAAAGGCGAAAAGAATTTTTAATTGATAGCTTTGTTAATCTATCAATTAAAAAAATTTAATTGATAGATTTTAATTTCACATTTTTATGTTAAATATAAACAATGTATTAATTTATTGCGAGGCAAAATGAAGAAAAGAGATGTCAAACAAAATAGATTACCGTTAAAAATAAATTAAGTGTTATCGTTTATTCCTTAATTTAAAAACTCATACAATAAACTCGGAAATATATATTCTCTTTTTACAACTTTTATAGAAAGTATAACAAATTTTATAGGGTGTGTATAGTTGCGAATAAATACTATTTTTGGAAATGTTTCCTTAAAATCTGAAGTTAGTCCTCCTAATGAAAGTAAAAGAACTTATATCGATATGTAAATAATAATATGAATGGGGGTGTGTTTTCCTGAGTAAAGGGTTAATTTTAATATAAGTTTAGAGTAGGAAAGGGACTTTATCTTAAAATAGAATGTATTGCTGAGAATTTCCGGATACTTTGATAAAAACTTACATAAGGCTTAGAAAATGTAAAGCATTTTTTTTACTGTCAGTTTTAAATAAATATGTGAGAATTCACTTTTTTTTTCAAAGGCACTTCATGGCTAGTGGGCGGATGGATAAACAGATCAAACAAAAACTCTTATAATAAATATAAGACAGTCTTTAAATGTAATAGAGTAGTAGAATTTAAAAAAATAGTGATTTTCCCATTTTCCCTTAGTTTGAACTTTTTAAAAATGCACATATATCCTAAGGTAAATCAAAACCTTTTGAAATGTTTGGAAAGCTTTTATTTTCATCTTTTTTAATCTTCTTCAAATATACTAAAAGGGATTTTTATGTAAGTGTCGCTTTTAAATATCTCAACTGTAGCGTTACTGTTGACATTTCACACATTCCTATATCTGTTAGTTGATCACAGACCGCAACACGGACCTATTGGTCAGAGTTTCCGTTTATTTTTGCGTATTTAGAATGAATCAAACAATTGAAAATGTAGTCGATTGTGAAATACATGCTGTGATTCGTTTTTACAAGCAAAATGCGAGAAAGTTGCCGAGATTCATCAGTAGATTGATGAAGTGTATGGGTATGTGACTCATGTGACATCAGAAAAAAAGCGGTGATCGGGCATTCAACATCACCCAAAAAAATGAAGCTCAAAGAAACAATTTCATCTCCCAAAAACATGTGCACTGTTTTTGGGATAGAAGGGGTTGGGGTGTTGCTTATGTAGTTTTGTTCCTTTGGGAGATACAATAAATCCCATAACATATTGTGATAAATTTTATAAATAAACTGCATCTTGCAATCCAAAATAAAAGATGTGACCAGATCAGTAAATGGTTTATTTTGTAACAATCTAAATGTTATTCTTAAAAGGTATCAATCTAAAATCATTATGTAAACTTTGAACTTTTTTGTTTGGTGACCATTTTTAATTTGACTCTGTGTGTTGCCTTGATACTATAATAGAAGTGTCACAAACTATTGAAGAAATCTAATTATTTTATGATGCATTTCGTACCATTATATTATGTTACTAAAGAATAGATTTAATTTAAATACTTTTTTTTAATAAAATAAATCGCAAACTAGCTTATGCCATTTTATTTTATTATTTTGAATTAAATAAATGCAATTATAAAAATATTAAGTTCTTTCTATGTTTGTATTTTGTTTTCAGTATTAAATATAAAGCTTCTGTGATTTCTTAAAGGAAAAACATATTTAATGTTGTGATATGCTTAGATCTTTGGAATTTTATGTTAATGGATAGTCAATAACTCTTGTATAGATTTTGCAGATATGTAAAGAATTTTTGAAAAGTAGTTAACTGAACTATAATATATGGGTGAACGAAGAAAAAAGAAATACTCGAAAATGAATACCTAGACGTACTCATTTTGAAATGAGTATGTTTCTATCATATTTGAACATATGTCTTTATCGAATATAAAACATTATATGCATTCAACCCCCCCCCCCCCCGAAAAAAAAAGGTTAAATCAGCACTCTCAATAATTATTATAGATATTAAGGACTACAAAAGTCCATTTTATATAAGTCCATTTAAAATATTGACTAAGTATTTTAATAAATGGTTTCAAAATCATATATGGTTCGCTTAAATATTTCGAACTATATTTCGTATTTACCACGCTACTTGCGAAAGAACACATGAATATTAAAATGAGTACGTACTACGATTCAGTGCTCCTTTAAAATTCTTCAGCGCACAGTTTTTCCATGTGGTCGATATGGATTTTGTAAGAAAAAAGATAAAAGAGTGGAAGCTAGAAGAATATTTGTCCAACTTCGAAAGCAAGGTCTTTATTTTTAATATAACATAAGTTTAATATGTTCGTAAAATTATTAATTATTATATATGATTTACGATAATTTTAACAATACGGTAAATGTGATAAATGTTTACCATATTTTGGAGGTTTATTTAAGAAAAGTTAGTGTTATAAGTTTAATGCAATTTACTTAGATACCTAATAAGTCATACTATTTGATTCATTCAGATCAATAATGGACTCAACTTTAAGCAACATGTGCAAACACTAAAAACACCGAAACAGTATGTTACAGTAGAACATAATATAGATCATAACAAAATTGAAAAAGTTTATGTATATCATGACGCATATCTGCTAAAATCACAAAATTTAAATTTCTGCTTTTGAAGGTGACTTACCAATAACTGTAATTTCTCAACGAAATATATTTTTGCCTCAAAAAGCACTTAATTATAGACAAATATAAAAGGTAGAGTTTTTCAATTTGGAATAATTTTAGTTTTATTTTTAAAATCAATTTTAAAATGGCTTGCATGTCTTGGAATAGGCAAATTTATAAAATATAACTTTTTGTAAACAATAAGTCTTTCTAATAGAGTAATTTCTTGTAAATTTTAAAATATTTTTTAGATCAAAATTTATTGAACAGAAATTACAAATGAGCAAAATTAATTTGTAAAATGAAACACGATAGTCAATTTTCAAGTCTCTTTATTATTCTACATTCCAAATTTTCTCTACAATATGAGATATTATGTATAAAAATTTAATGTACTTACAAAATAATGCATAATAGATATTTTGTCTTGATTATGAGCTGATCCACAATGTTTAAATTAGATTTATCTTATTGTATAATACTTAATGCGGGTGGAAAAGCTATGCTTTCATATGACCATACTGCTTTGAAAAAATTGTATGAAATTTGCCGACATACAGGATGAAGCTCCATAAATTTTTTAAGAAAACTAAGCAGTTAATAATAATAAATCAGAATTTTTTTTGAAAAAAAACTAAGTACTTAATAACAATAAATCAGAAATTTTTTTAAAAAAAAACTAAATAGTTAATAATAATAAATTAAATAAATTTTTTTTCAGTTATAGATTATACATTTTTTTCAAGTAGATAGAGATTTTGGTCTCCTTTTCATCACAGCTATATCATCTGGAAAAATATATTTATTAAGATAAATCTTTTTTTTAATGATGAAGGCATTGATGGAGAAAGTTTCGTCTTATTAGACAAAGAGACGTTGAAGTCTCTAATTCTTAAAGATGGCCCTCGATTGAAAATTAAAAATTATCTGAATTCTTTTATTCAAATTACTAATTTTTCTTCTAAACCTATCTCCAATTGGACACTACCCTTCTTTGTAATACTGATGTCACTTTTTCTAACCCTATTGATGTTCCTACTGCATCTGTTGGCCCCCTTACTATTCTTCCCCATTCTGTCTGTAATATTTCTTATTCTGATGTTTCTAGTGTTAATACTAATAGCTCCAATAACCAATGTAAAATTGTACATGACCTTTCTTTAAATGATTTTGAATCACTTTTCTCTTCTATTCTAATTCGACTATCCTCTCCTTTATCAGCATCAGGACAGAAATAATTTAATATTAGGGAGATAATCAAATTAAAGCTCCCCATTATTTTTGCTCATTTAGAAGAGGAGGATCCATCCAACATCAATGTTCTTCAAAAATATCTTATTAATTGACTGTATTGGTAAAAACATATATAGAAAATTAAGGCTGTAGGCCTACCATCAAAAATAAACTTGACTAAGCAAAATACATGGTATATACATTTCCAGTTTTGAATGGATCAGATGGTGAAGGCTTTGTAAATAATTTTATGAAGTTATTATATTTCCTTAATGAAGTGTTTTCATATTTTGGAAGTTGGGAATGAAAGATACTAAGTGATAGTTTCAAGCTGAACGAAATTCTTTGATATTTATGTTTTTGACTGACTGTTCAAGTTTTCTGTGTGTTTTACTACTTTCGAAATGTTTTTCTTTTTAACTTTTGTAATTAAAATTTTACAATCTCAAAATTGATTGTATTTAGTCTTTTGTCAATTTTGTCATTAACAATGCACTATTTTTAGTTATTAATATCATACACTGCTTCGCTATATTTAAATATGTTTAGTTTGGCTAGTTTTCAGCCAACTAGCATGCATTTTGTGCTACGCATATAACCTGATATCTATGAGTAAAAGTTCAATTCTCAGTTTCGTAATTAAGACATAGTAAATTCTGTGCTAGTTCTGTACTAAAATTACTGAAGTTAGCACTAACTGGTGTATACGTAGACGTGGGAGTAGTCGGAATTACTTGCAATCTACAACGATAATTTATAAGATCTATTTAAGAAATGTGCTTGAAATTAACTCAATTTTACTTCATACGAAATAATCTGATTTGCATAATAATTTTTAATATGCAAATCAGCATTTCTTAATCCTAGAGACTCTGCTATTCAAAATGGATTTTAGTACTATTCTAATCCAACTTTTACAGTCATGGAAACAATACCCAATGAGTTATACATAGATGATATTGAATTAGTATATCCACTGAGGTCACATACTGATATACATAAGTTAGAATTTGTCTATTTCGCAATTAAAGATCTACTGGTGTCCCTACAGTCATCTTTAAGTTCTATTTTCTTAGCAAATATTCATTATTCTCTGGATGTTGAAAAATACGGTATAAGGCAATTTTTGAGCCACTTATTCAAGATTTGAAACAACTTCTATATCAAGGTATTCAATTTCAAGGAAATGCATATAAAATTATACTTTGGCAAATATTAGGTGATAATTTAGGGTTAAATAAGTAGTTTGAATTTGTAGAGTGTTTTTCTGCTAATTTTTGTTGTAAGTTTTGCCTTGTTCATAAAAATGTAATTCAGAAAATGAACAAGGAGGATAACAATTTATGGTACCATAAAGCTGGTCATGATGCATACGTTAGGGATGTCATTAATGAAAATATATCAACTGCAAAGTGTTGTATTAAAAGCGACTGCCCTTTTAATGATCTGTGCTATTGGCTCGTAACTAATAATTAGGTTGTTGACGTTGTACATTACTTGTTAGAAGGTTGGTGAGCAACTGAAACTATTTAATCTTGCATCAATATATTTTTAAAGATAAGTTTTTAACTCTGTCCATTTTAAATGATCGAGTATCGAGTTTTAAATATGATAAATGCAATTCCCGTTGCAAATCAGTTCTAATAAAATTAGAGAAACTGTCAAATTTCGATAGTTCTAATGGTCAAAGTGCATCTCAAATGTGGGTGTAGATGAGATCTTGCTACTTTTAATAGGAGAAAAAAAACTGTGTGATAATGATTCTTGGGACTCATAACTTTTAATCCTAACGATCATTGATAGTCTGATGGATTCAGTCTTCTTTTCCAGAATCTGTGCAATGGCAGAAAAATTGCTGACCATCATAAACTGCTTTTAATGCTATTCTCCCACAGACATCTCACTCCAAAGACGCATTTTGTGCTGCACTATCCCAGAATTATAAGACAACTTGGGCCTCCACGGCTACATATATATATATATATATATATATATATATCGGTATTGGAGTATGAGATACGAAAGCAAATAAAAACATGTCCGTCGTTAAAGTGGGAGTTTTTTTTAAATATTCCTAAACATTTCACCACCAACTAAAAATGGCACAAGTGTTTAGTAAAAAAAAACTTCAAAATTCCTTGTGTAACAAATGCTTTGGTACCTAAGGTATGTCCAAGTTTGTCATTCAAAGCAGCAAGAACTGCTAAATAGAATAGAAGGCTTAAAAGACCAAGCAGAAATTCTTAAATTGTAATAGTTTATATTTTACTGATACAGTGTATTCTAAAAAATAGCTGTATTAATTGGTTTTGTAGATGACTTGCCTCTCTTTAGAACAATTAAAGGTAAGAAGTAAGAAATCTATTTGTTTACCTTTACATATTAGAACTTCCTAGTGATTTTAAATGATACCTCATTGTATGCTACATTAAGACATAAGCTATGTTGTGCAAATGGGGATGGAGTTGGACAATAGTAGGGATTAGATAGCAGTGTTTATCAGTGATTTTTAAAACGACATGCCTTCATCTGCAAGAGTTAAAAAATTTTGCTTCTTTTTTAATATCCTTGTTTCAAAATTATGATTGTTTTATTTCTTAAATGTCTGATATGTATGTGTATTATATTCAGAATAAATGTTTCAAAAATATTATTTGGTTTGTTTCATTTTTTCTGTTTACTGTAAATCATTAATTATAGATATTAACTTTGTTATAATGTTAATTCAAAAGGAAATATACGTTGGATAAAAAAAGGCATTGAAAAAGAAATGTTGTACACTACGTTTTTTTACTATGGAAAATCTAATATTTATCATAATGTTTCCAAGATATTTGCAATAACTTATTATTAAAAAACTGAACTTGACATAAAGCTCAATTTTCTGCATGTATAGGATTTTAATAAAACTATAAATTGCTTCTAGAAATATAAACATAATTTTTAATGAACCGCATTGTTTCTGGAACTACTAGCTCAACTTTCTTACACATTTGTTTTGAAAAGAATTTAACTTTGAATCGAATTTATTTTCGTTATTTTTAAAGGTTTATTAAACACTCGAATTGATTTAAATTTTAGGTATTAGTACAAAATACATTATATGATCACATAACAGTTGTATTTTTGTTTCTAAAAGTAACAATTTTGCTACGCACAGTAAATGCAAGAACTTTGATTCGAAATTTTGCGGTAAAAATTTTATAAAGTATATGTTAAATAATATGTAAGAGGAAGAAAATGAAACTTGCAACTAAAGTCCCTTAAAATTTATGTTTATTTATATTTTTCTGTTTAAAACTCATATTCTATACAACAACAATATCGAAAATATATGCAATACATAACTTCAAAAGTGAATATATTACATACTCTTTTTTGTTGTTTCGTTCTCATATTTCATACCGTAACAAATTCAAAAATTAATGCATTACATACTCATTTTGTTGTTTCATTCTCATATTTTATACAGTAACAAATTCAAAAATGAATACGTGATATATTCATTTTTCTATTACACACTCAAATTTACTATACAAATATCTTCAAAAATAAGAATGTGAAGTTTCCATTTTGAGTACGCACCTGTTTCTAAAAATGAGTTCGTGCAAGTATTAAATTTGAATAAGTTGGAATCGGAGCCATTTTGAGTATGTGAAATATTCAAAAATGAGCACTTTGTGTTCAATTTTGAATACCCGTTCCTTGAAAGTAGGATAATTTTAGCACTCAATTATATTTAACTCAGAATACGATTAAGGTTTATTAAGAGTTCTAATTAAGTGGCAAAGTATTGGGTCACTTATTATGCTTCCAACCATTGAACCCTGTGATAGATGAATTCATTGAAGTTCTTAAATTATCTACTTTCTGCTTGCCTATAATATATGAATAAAAAAATACTTCGATTCAAGCCAAACATTATAAAAAGGTAAAAAGAAAACAATAATGTTTCACAAAGAGAAAAAAAAATTAAAATATAAGCATTTCTTACGATAAACTACAGACTATACTTTTTTCAATTTAAAGTAACCTAGAGACAATTTTAAATATCTTAATTAATCACTGGTTTTACCATTCAGGAAATGACAAGTTCGAATTTTTTCTAATTTTTATTTTCACTTTCACAAAAAACAAAAACTTTTTTCGACGAAAAGGAAAAATATATCAAAAAATCTAGCGTCATTAAAACACTCGCGGAACAGTTCTTTTCCCACCTCTTTCCAAAAATAAGTGTTATCTCTACGACAAACAGGGAAAAAATCGAAAGAAAAAATTGGCGATTCCGAAAGAAAATTACCTTTTATGGTTTTAATTTGGATATTGAGGAAAGTTTTTTCATAAGCCTATAAGAGAGATTATTGAAAGAAAAGAGGAAAATTAAACACACTAGCAAAAAGAGTTTTTTTTTATCTTTCATTAGTCTAAAGAAACTTAAAAAAAAATTACTTCTTTTCGGTAACAGAAAAAGGTTTTCATACGTTTAATTTAGAGTACAAATTCTGGTGATATGCTATGTGCCAAATAAATTGGCAAAATGTCTATATTTATTATTTAAATGTGTTTAGAATAGAAAAAAATGTGTACATATAAAACTAATCGTGGAGGACAAGCTCATAATATTATAGAAACATCTGGTAATTATATTTATTTTTAAGTTACTTTTTGGGTACTAATACATACACAATTTAATTATTAGTGATGTTCTTTCCTCATAATATATACTTATATATGAATATATTTTATCCTGCTTATCCATTTGTATTATCGCTTTATTCATTAAAATTCGAATTATTACAGAAAATTTTAATTCCTTCCATCTTGCTTATCCTTTTGTATTATTGTTTTACTCATTAAAATTCGAATTATTACAGAAAATTTTAATTCCTTCCATTTATTGTAAAAATTCTCATATAATAATATTTTTTTCAATTTTAAGTAAGACAGTTTACTATCCTCTGAAAAAAGCAATAATATTGTTAACTGAAAAATTGTTCTTTAAATTCCTTAGAATTTTAAACAACGTATTAAAGCTTTAATCATTAATATCAAGTCTAAATCAAGAATGGGGAGTTTTTTTTATATTGAAAGATCATATTAGGTTATTTGTAATCAAATAAAGTCATACTGTGATTTATTTAGAAACTTGTAAAGTAAAATTAACAGTTCTAAGTTTGTTGTTGTCCACGGACATCCCAAAAAACATCAAGCACTATGGAGCAATATTAATATCAAATGCCCCCAAAAGCATCCAAGATAGCGGCAGCCAGCTCTGGTGCCTCAGGGCCGTATAAGGCATCCTGTAGGAGGTGATAGAGTGGAATCAAGAGGAGTTTAAGTATTTTTGGTGCAACAGATGAGCATTCCAAGAGATGCCTTGGCGTAAGCTGGACTTGAGGGCAATTCTTACAAAAAGGATAGAACCTTTTTTCTCTAGATGAATATACATGCCCTTACAGTGACCCGTTCTCAGTCTAGTAATGGTGCTTGTTATAATCCTTGGGCAGTCGAAGTCTGTTACCAGTGGTTTCTTGAAATTTGGAGTTTGGAGTCTATGTCTTGCTACTGCGTTGGCATATGCCAGCGTGATGGTAGTTTTGGATTGGACAAGGTTTCTTGCCTCTTTGGCTAAGTAATCCGTACACTCATTCCTGCATTCTGCAGGAATCCACTGCAGAATGCAGGAATTTTCCTTATTGTCCAATCTTTCTAGGAGGTTATTTATAGCGAAGGTGATGTTGTTTTCTCCGTTTTTTATAGCTTGTAGTGCAAAATTTGATTCCGAAAAAACTACAATACCCTCTGAGGAGCCCAGCATCCATCAATCAGTTAAGTAAATGGTGAGAGCTTCTTTTATTGCCAAGAGTTCACTGGTGAAGTTGGATGCAATCATACCAGTATTATTCTATGTTTGTGTATACTTCCATCTGGGTGGGGAAAAAAGACTCCGGCACCTCCTCTATTTAAGGATTTATCCGAGGAGTCATCAGTGTAGGCAACTGCCATGTTGTCCTTCGGGAGCAAATTTATGGTATCAAGGCTTTTTTGTTTGAGGACCTTAGGGTCTTCTTTTTTAGAGCTCAGTTGTAATAGATTCAATTAAAACCTGGTGTTGCCCGGTGGCTTTTTTGGAATGATTGATTCTGGAAGATATTTTAGGGAAGAGTGTGCCATTTGGATATTCCTTCTGATTTCTTTATCAAACAGGGGCGTTGAGGATCTTTTCAACCTGTCTGAATCTTTCCTTTGATTAAAAATCTTGTGGAGATGTGATCTGTGTTGTTGCAACTAATCTTGCTTGTGAACATTACTGTGGCAAGTTTGCACCTGCTCTCTACGGTAGGGAAGCCACACTCATGCTCTGCAGTTACGTTATTGGTTGAAGATACCGCTCCTATTTTAGAGGCTCTATGTTGGACAGAGTCTAGTTTTTGTTTGGCAGAGGTAGAAGCAGGAGTCCAAATTGGGGAGGCATATTCAAGCACTGGTCTTATTTCAGTGCTGTACATGCTTTTAAGAGTAGGGGATCTTGTGCCCCAAGAGGTACCACATAGTTTTCGTAAGATATTTAACTTTTTAGGGATCTATTTGAAATGTTTTCAATGTGTTTTGAAAAACGTAGTTCAGGATCTAAGATGATACCTAGATATTTAGGATGATCAACTCTTTATTTGGGACTCTCTTATCTTTATGGTCGCACTAAAAGTGCTACGATGTCGTCTGTCGGTAGAAAAAATGCGGTAGTTGGTCTTGTCTGCTTTGATGGTCAATTTCAAATCTTCAGCCCATGCAGCGATGCCCTCAAGAGTAGCACTGATTACCTCCTGTGATACAGCAGTGTCTATGTGTGAGTGCCAAACAGCTATATCATCTGCATAGCAAGCTATTTTAGTGTCAGGATGAATATGAGGATGAATGGTGTTCATATGATTAAGGAATAAAAGGGGTCTTAAGACTGATCCCTGTGGTACGCCAGCCCTCAACTTATGTGACTCAAAGAGCACTCCATTAAACCTCACTGAAAATTTTCTATCACGAAGAAAGTCGTTAATCCATATGAGTGCATTGCCCTTGATACCAGTATTGTAATAAATGTGTACCAGATTCTGACACCATACACGATCAAATGTTGCAGAAAGGTCTAGGAACACTGCCATAGTTTTACGATGAGGCTTCATCTTAAGACCGTCTATTGCTGTCTGACATAAATAGTTCTAAGTTTAAAAAATTACAATAATAATATGATTAATTAAATTACAATTAATAATGTAACTGTATCTATCATCAATGTGTGCTCACAGGGGTATTACTTTTTTTCTATATTATACGAAATATATCTATGCGCCACATTTTAATCAAAATCCAGATCATACTCGTATCTGCTATATCATTTCCGTTTTGAATTCAGTAAGATAACTAACAAAAAAATAGAGGGAGTATCACTGCATAGAATACGTATTATATTAACCAGTATCTAAAATGTAGCAAAAATTATCAAAATAACTCTTTGTTTTTAGAGGTTTAAATACTTAGAAAGATAGTTTAATGGTAGATAACTTAAAGTTTTAAACATGGAACTTTTGGCTTCCAGTATCAAATTAATTATAAGTATAATTGTATTTCATTTTTATTTTCGTTTAATTATATCATTTACAAAGCATTCAACGGAATTTTTGCATAAAAAATGCATTAGTCTTTTTCACTTTCGCTTTCCATTAAATCTCTAAGGAAACATACAACTCGAACATTGTCACTTTATTGATTTAAAAAGGATTAAGGGAAAATAGATTGAAAACAAAGAATAAAATCATATCTTAAAAAATGCTTTTCTGTAAAAAAAAAATGTTACATTAGTACAAATTATTATCATCTACTTTATAGGCAAAAAAAGCAATAAATTGTAATATAATAATATAAATTATTTCCTTTAACGCTATATACTCGTAATTATTTTAAAGACACCCTGTTTGTCCTTTGTTAAAGGACATTTTATAAACATCTCATCAAACTCCTCATAAAGTTCATAATATGATCTAAGAAATAAACAATTTGTCAATGACTCTCTATTTCTATCGTTTAACCTTTTGATATGGATTTTGGGGGTGTTGAAAAATGTCCTTCTAAAGTATGCAACTTATGAAACTCAACAGGGCTTCAATCAGAAAAGCATGGTAGTCAATTCATTTTACTGATTATTACCCTCTCCTTCACAACACATCCGAAAGAGGGTTTGATATTGTCCTTGGAACTGAAGATAGCACTTTTGGGACTTTGGTAATAACACACAAGTTGAAGTATCCCTTTTTGACATTAGCGATTTCCATGTATAATATATGCTTCGAAAACGAAAGGATCAAAGTAGGCATTTGTCAAAATTGATTGGGTTAACGTCGCACTAGAAGAAACAAGAAAGCAATCGTCTATGGACGTCGTAATTTTGAACCTCAATCAAGTGACGAGGAAGACACTTGAGCTAGCATCTCCATCTCCTATCTTCTGCTCCACGTCAAGGGAGGACTTTGAGAGGCTCGACAGATTTAAGGTAAATCAGCCCTGGCTACAAGGTGTGTCTTTAGTGACATCAAGACTCGAACCCACGACCTACCGAGACCATAACCAAGCCATTTATCATCACGCACCACAAGTTCCAGAAAATTAATGGGCCGCGATAGCCAAGTGGTCAAGGTCGTGGACTCGCGGCCGGCGGTTTTCGTTCAGTCGCGGGTTCGATTCTTGGCCGCCAAAGACCCGCCGTGTAGCCGGGGCTGATGCACGTTAAATCTGTTCGGGACCCAAAGTACTCCCGTTGGCGTGGTGTAGATGTTAGGAGAGGGGGTGCCAGCTCAGGTGTCGTCCTCGTCACTTGACCGTGGTTCAAAATTACGAGGTCCGTCACCAATAGCCCTCATGTTGCTTCTAGTGCGACGTTAATAAAAACTAAACTAAACTAATCCAGAAAATTAAAGCAAAGGATAAGTTATTAAATTGAATATTATATCAGCTAACAGTAATTAAAATTGAAGTAAATGATAAGTTGTTAAATTGAATATATTTAAGCTAAAGGTAATTAAAATTGAAGCGTACGATAAAAAATGGAAGCGGGATCTGGTACTCTAAAAGTGATCCACTTAAAACAATAGCCCCTTGGGCGGCTGTTAATAGTAAATCAATATTAAAATAATTTGACCCCCAAAACACTCCAAAAAGGAAGTCAAACTAAAAAGTCGTAGTTTGAAATTCTTGAGGCAAAAAAAAAAAAAAAAAAAAAAAAGGCTGCCTTACAGCTTAAAATTCTGAATAATGTTATTTATTTTCAGTGATATCTTGATTTCAGTTTACATATGATTTAAGATAATACATAAATCGATGAGTAAATGAAATACTTAATTTTTATATTTGTTTCACTTCAATCCCATAAAAAAAATAGGGGGAAATTTATTGCGACATATTTTTGAAAATTGAGTTCAATAGTGGTGAAAGCAGGCATCAGATATGTATTGCATATATTTTATTTCAATCCAATGTAAAATTCAGGAGAAATTTATTATGACATATTTTTAAAAATTTAATTAGTTACTGGTGAAATCAGACATGAAAAATATACGCAAAAACAAGATAAATTTTTGAAAAGGGGTCAGATACGACATGTATAGGGTATAGAAAACAATAGGCCCTTGGGTGGCTAATAAAATGTGACACAAAATATACATGTCAGTTAAAACATTATGAGTATTTTATTTTAATTTAAAAAATAATTTGATTAAATTTAAATAAATTGGAGTTTAAATTTATTTATTAATTAATTTTTAAAATAAATTAGGTATTGAACAATATGATTTTTTCATGTAGGAGTATAGTATGTGTTCGAAATTTCATGCGTAGTAATACGTTTGAAAGACTTAACAGTTTAAGAGACGCTACGTTAAGTTATACATCACTGTTTTTCTCCCTTCAATTTCATAGTTTTATGTTTCAAAATTACGTCCTTGTTCATTACTATTCTACGCCAAACTAGTTTTTCTCTTATTGAGAAATTCTTGCGCATGTTCTTTTCTCACCACTTTTAGATACTAACAAAGAGGATTCATCTACATTTAATAATATAATTATAAGAAGAGAAAATTGTAAATTATGACAAATTAAATTTCGAAATCGTGATAATTTACTTCAAAATGCTTTTGCATTAAAATATTGGAATATAAGGATTCCATTTTTTCCCTGATCTAATTTTTTTTTAAATTAGCTTGCATTAATATTTTGAATTTTAATACCATGTATTTTTTACAATCAATACCGTGAATATATTCATGGCTTGGGCAGTAAAATTCTGTACAAAGTAAAGATTTGTTTCATAAGAATTTATATTCAAAATTTACTGGTTGTTAAACATTTAATAAATGAGTTCAAAAATACAAAAAAATATTAATCTGATAAGAGAAAAAAAATACTAAGTAAATTATATAAAAGTCAAGTTCAATACAAAGATAACTTCCAAATCTAATAATTTCGATGACTGATTAATATGAAGTTCCATTGAAAGTTTTATATACAATTAATGAGATAAAATATTGTTTTTCAGTATAATTTTATTAATCTTGTATATACACACACACATATATATATACACGACTCTTGGCTATGTTACATTGGATGTTTATATATAGTAAAATAAGGTAATCGTTAACTGTTGTAATGTTAGAATTTATTTAATCATTCTGGAGCAATGCACATGCAATTATACTTCCAAGCCATGAAAGAATATAGCGAGAGTGCTTGATCAGTAACAGCAAATGTGAGTAGAGAAAAGACAGAGTTAGATCGTGCAGATTGCTTTTATACCAGGGATAGAAAGGAGAATTCCCTGAAGTTATTTTCATTACAGGACGAATGGGACGAAGTTTGCTAGAATAATAAGCCCAGTTGCACTTTGACCTCTGTTTTATTGTACTGAGTCAGACAGCATAACTTTGATTTCTACGCATACCCGGAAGTGTATTAAAAAAAGTTGTATTAAATAATTTGCAAGTAAGTTGAAAATTGGCGGGTGGTTAGATAAAATATCACAGTTAAAATTTTAAGGAGTTTAAAGTTACATATTGCAAGAGATATTAAAGGCATTAGGTCGGGCCTACTAGCCTAGGACTGCATTGAGAGGAGATGGATTGTCTGTCAAGTGAATTTAGAAGGAATTATTCCAGCAGAATATTTTTCGGTCTTCTGATTGAGTAACTTTTCATTTTTCTTAGGTATTTATTTTCAGTATTCTCTAAGTTGTTGAAGAATTTTCTTGATACTTTGCAAATAAATTGTTTTATGGAGGAGAAATTTAGGGCAGTCGAAGTTTTACATTTTGCATTTTATCAGCTCGCACCGGTGATTTGCTTAGTGATAAAAAAAAAAAGCTTAGCTTTTCCAATTATATTAATATTTGTTTTTGCAGCAAATAAACACAGAGAAAAAGCATAGGTAACTATATATCTGATAATTAGAGTATGCATAAGTATTTTATTCGCGCGATTTAATTTGAATGTTCAGAGAAATTAAGGGGAAGTGTTTCCCGTCTACTATTTGGTAATTTTTTTACCTTGTGTTAAATATTGTCTGAATGTGAGAGTTTTATCCAGAGTAACCCCTAGATATTTTGTTTCCTTTGACTTGGGTATGTTTGTATTATGTAGGTTGATATCAGGGTTCATTTATTCCTTTTATTTTCTTCAGCAAGCAATTAAAATGGGTTTGTTATGTGTTATGACACATATAAATTCAAAGAGAAAATTAGCATATTTAAGAAATAAAGAAAAGGTCTGGTATCAAGAATAAATGAATGAAAGGAAAGATGATAAATTTAATTTACCATTTCAATTCCCTCTCTCCTCATAACTCGTACTACAACTTAACCATGGTTATTGACGATCCAACGATAATGGAAACTCAGTTATTAGTTCCTTAAAAATTTCTATAAATTTCTTTAACTGTTGATCGTGAAATGAAGAACTTTTTTATAAAAACTTTTAATGCAAATCATTGCTATCTATATGTATATAATTTCAAATTTATTCTGCACGTAAAAATAGCTAAAATTTTAAAATAAGTAAACTCAGAAGTGAAATTTAATTTTCTTTAAGAAAAACTGTTACACTAATATCCGAGTGCTTATTTCTCACTTCAGTATTTTCGACATTTTTTTAATATTCGATAACTTTTAAGGAAATTCGTTTTTATGGTAAAATTATTAATTTTGATTTTTTTTTCTTTTCATTTGAAACTCATTCTTTTTCATCAGAAATATTAATTATGTCAATCAGAAATTATGTTAGTCAGCAAATACATCGTTAATCAACTTTATTAAAATAATTTTTTCAAATAATTTTTAAAAATTTTTCTTACATGTAAATAAACAAATTGTGTTTTCACAACAAATTTATACAGTTTTTTGTCGCATCATTTTATTCTCGTTAATAAAAGAGATTTTCAAAATTATTAGTTTTTAAATTTTATCATTTTTAAAGTAATATATCATCTTCTGATAATTTTTTGTAAGGTTTTGATTCTTAAAAATTGTTGCTCATCTTTTTGAATTTGTAAAGTAAAAGTTTGGTCAAACATGTTTGTTATTGCATTCAATAAAAGTGCAATATATACGTTGAAACTTTCAAATAATTCGATATCGACTTTCATTAAATTTTCAATTTTTCGAAAGATAATATTGAATGTTATCGGTCAATTCATCATAGATATGAGGATGAGTTACTAATATTTTTTTTTCTGTAAAAATTAAAAGTTTTGATTATGGATATATATATATAAACACATTGTAAAGCACTTTTTAAAAACTATTAATTTGCCTTTTTATATTCAATTATTTATTCCTTACAAATAATTTAATGTAAATGTTAATTTTGATAGACAATAAGAAATAACTTATCAAAATATTCTTAGCAAAAAAACGTTTCAAAAACTTCGGAAATCATTTTTATGCAATATTGTGCATCTAGTCATTGCTTCTCAAAAAAACAACCAATTATGAAATTACAGCAGCTATTTTTGACATCGACCGACACTTTCTCGCTTTCAGAAAACAAGGTTTATTTCGTGCTAATGTTAGGTTTCCAGCAGACTTCGAGAGTCAGAAGGATAAACACACAAAAAATCTTATCGTAAATTTGTTCCAAAATGCTTCTTCCGGAACTATTCCTAGCTCATCTGATCTTAAGAGAAAAACAATTGACAAAGTTTCTGGAGGTTATAATCAGCCATAACTGCTAAAAATACAGGTTTAACTGACTCAAGTATTTTCCGCTGTGTAAGTACCGGAGAACTATTTTTGATGCGTTCTTGACTCATTTGATCTCGTTCTAGAAGAAACACGGTGTCTTTAGCGTTTTCCTGTTTGATGTTACTTTGAATGCAATAAATGATCCCTCGATTTTTGTGACTCGATTATGAGTGCATATAACTTATTATAAAGAATTTCTATCTTGATATTCTTACAAACTAAAATATAAGCAAAAATACGATAAAATATAAATGATAAAAACAATCAATTTTTATTATCCTCAATACACTTTTTTTCTAAGCAATTTCTTTACCTTTAACCAACTCAGGTGTAGTCTTCGTCACTTGACAGTGGTTCAAAATTATAATCAGCCACATACCATTATTTGAAATACAAATGCATATTTAATATTTCATGATAAAATCATATAGTAAGTCCGAAGTAGTATATATATATTTCCATTTATATTCATAAGATGAATGAAAAAGAAAATTGATGTTCTCGTACATTATCTCCTTTTATATTAAAATATGATTATAAAATAAAACTATAATTCTCGATGTAAAGAATAATAAATCGGAGAAATATAAATTTCATTTGAAAGAGAATTCAGAATAATGTAATCTCAGCTATTCCTACCTGTGCTACAAAATCTCAATGAGTTGAAATCTTAATGATTATATTTGATCGAATGTACTTCTCTTTAAAGATTTATGTTTGAATGGGAAGGAGTTTATTGGAACTAGTAAAGAATAATGCACGAATTATAACAGTCAACATAATTATTTGAATTTAATCTGCACAATTGATATCGAAACTTATCTCACGAAACTGCAAGTAAACATTTATGTGCAAGTATATCTATTCAAATATTGTTTATTAACTAAATGGAAGACATTCTTTAATCATGATTTTATATATTATTTTAGAAAATATCTAAAGGAACTTATGCACAAAATTTTATTTATCTACCAAAAAAAATTATTTTTATGCATTTTTTTTTGAAAAAGAATGTTTTTGTTTCTTTTAATAATAATTAAGAATTGTGTTTTTCAAATAAAAAAATTTTTGACACATTTTAAACGAGTTGTATTTTTCATGAACAAAAATGCCGAAATAAAAGAAAAACAATTTTAAAAATATTTTTGACTTGTTAAAATATGCACCTAATTCGTAGAGACACACAAATTATTTGGCTTTATATATATTTTGAGTAAATTACATTTTAAAAATTGCATTCTATTTAAACTTATCTTATTTGCTTTTGTTACAAACGAATTATAATATCAGCTATGATTTAATTTCACATTAATATTTTTGCGTGCGCTATATAAATGTTATTAATGTTATTTAGGCATAATGTTTAACATGAATAAAAAACTATTAACTATGTCTAATAAAAAATTAAAATTAATAAATGTTAAAACTATTAAACTACAAATTTTACAAAGTTACAAAACATAGTGAAGTAAAATTAAAAACTCGAAACAATTAAGATAAATTTATAATATCTATATATATTTATAATTTAAAACATAGAAAGTTATAATGTAAAAAAATCAACGAAGTATTGAAAGTAGAATATTACATAATATTCAAGAAAACATTCCAAACATTACTGTCTTAGACATGTGACTACGAAATGTGCGATTGTACTAGTATTACGCATCAAATCCATCACACTTCAGAGAATTAAATGATAACAAAATGAAATAAAGCCATGTTAAAGTTTGACTAAGGAAATTAAACAAAGAAAACAAATCATTTTTAAAACAAAGTAAATTCTCGCATCCAAAAAAGTAAACTATAACACACACTATTTAAGTACATTATTAAATAGTTTTAACTAAAATCGAGTTAAAAAACTTTTACCGCATAAGTGGACACAAATAGTGCACCTGTTTATTATTCCAATATAGTTATTATTCCAATATGTCGCTATATATTTATTATGAAAAAGCTATATATATATATATAAAGCTTAACGTTCAACGAATAACTATTGTCCATGTGACTATGCTTCATCTCGTTGTACATAATGAAGACATTTTGAAACTGTTGAAATTATACTTTTAGTATTTAAACACGAGAAAGAGACAATACCTGAAAAAGAACTACATGGTGCTAGCGGGGGAGGGGGGGTCACTCACTACCGTGAATGAAGCACAAAAGCGATAATCGTTACAAAAGAGATTTCAAGAAGCCTGAAGCGTAATTCCAGCCTTCTTGTCAAAGCGAAAGAGAAGGGAATTTACCTTGCTTGGACTAAAATGCAAATATTTCTTCAGTTCAGTTAACGTGATAGTGGATGGAGAGATTTCTTGGAATTTCAGTGGCAAACAGAAAGTATAGTTAAAGATTATGCCTACAGATGGGAAACATGATAAAACCAGATCTGATTAAATTTAATATATATATATATATATATATATATATATATATATATATATATATATATACGCTGTTACCCACTATTACATATTGTTTTTGTTTTTACAATTTAACCAAGCAATATAAATTTTCAGTTTTCGAAAGCAAATTTTTATTTAAAAGGCTTAAAATAGCTGATGAGAGTATGCAAATTTGGGATATCACAGCCAATTACAATTGACTATCCGTGCATATATTCTTATGCTCATAAGGCGATAATTAAAGGTGCGAAATTCTGAAAGGTTAAAGATATATTTCAATGCTATGAAAATGTAATATATTTTTTTTTGATTTATCTGATAATGTTGCTTTTTTTTAGAGACGATATAATACGAATGATTTATAAGGGAAAACATCTTACTGTCGAATGCATTGAAGCTTGGCAGTCAATGATGTCTCCCTTTCCTTTGGCGTTGATTATTCTGTAGATTCCAAATTCCAAACGATTCAAACAGGGGGTGTGGAGCCCTACCACTCTTTCTGATGACGGTATATTACTATGATAACCAAAAGGATTCGTCAAACATTATCCAAAACTGTTATATTTATGGTAGCAGCATCACTTGATAGGACATCTGCCAGTAATGTGCTTCGAAGGCTCCACATGAAGGAACTGTACGCCGAGTACTATTTATTCGTGTAAAATTTATTATACAACCTACTGGGCAAGATTAAAGTAGTGACTTGAACATGTAAATACGATTGTCGTACATTAGTGCAACGTCCTATTTAAGGACGAGTTCAAATTTGCCTTGGAATCAGATGGTAAGTCTTAGATTGCATTGTAAGACTTAACTCAGTAACAGGCCGTTTTTCTATTCTATTTATCAATAATAATGTACATACACAATGAGCCAATATTGTTGACGAGTTCAAGAAAAGTGAGGGTATTTTTTGTTTGAAGTACTCGGGTGTTAATACCACTTTAATCCCATTGAAAATCTTTCGGGCGTGCTATCAGGGAACATTTACCTGTTCGACATTGAAAATTACTCAAATGAAGGAATGGCCATTGCCTGTATCTGCGAGAGTTGATCACCTAATTTAAAGCATGAATATCATTGTAAAGTTTGTGTGGAGGACCAGAATGGTCAAATGCTTTATTAATATAATTTTGATTTGTTTTGTCAATTTATTTGACTTTAGAGAATATTTTATTAGTAATCTTAATTTGAAGTCATCGTATAACTTACTAAAATTAATTTTTTTTCATCCTTAAACATAACTCTTGTTCCTTTAATACATAAATACATTTACTATTTTCTTACGAAATTTTGTATTAATCATATTTTAATTTATACGTTTTTTTGATTTAACCATCCGGTGCGTAATTTTTTAAAGCCAATGTAGTTGACATTTGTGTGTGCATTTTTTTAACTCCGAGTATGTCGAATATAGACCCAAAATAATATTGTACTATTCGAAATAAATTCTATTATAGCTTGTATTTACTCCCAATTCCGAAAGGTATTTTTTTTTCAAACTGAAAGTTAGCAAAACCTTCTATTAAATAAAAATAAATTTTTAATTTTTATATTCTTATTCTTATCTGACTTTGTATTAATTCTGGAATTACTTAAGTTGGCTAAAAATATTGTTAGATTTCGTAAAGAGTCATTAGGCCTTTCACAACAGGTAATAATACTTTTTACTGATTGGCATAATTAAATTAACATTTATTCAGTGACTCATATCAAATTTGGGTTGTCATTCAAAGACTTTAAATGTCCCTTTTCTGTTAATTGGCCTTTTATGTTCTTAATAGGGTTTCAAATTAGATTACCTGTTTATCTACAGACACAAAGCATCTTCCAAACCCCAACATATATTGGATGAAAATTTATTAGATTATTGATCGTAAAAACATATAATTTAATTCACGCTTTATAGATAATATTATTGTATAAAAGCAGGTCTGTTTTAGCAATTAAATATGCTTTTGATATTGACAGTTATAGGAAATTATTTGTTAAATAAAACCAATTATCTGAGTTGTGATGAAGCTATAATAATACTATGTTGCTTTGTATCTTCATTTATTTAAATAATGCTTCTTATCTTTATTTATATAACTAGTTACTATGTATCTTTATGACAAATAATACTTGAATTGATATGTTTCCCCTTAATTCAGTTATTGTAAAAGGAAACAATACTGGACCTAGATATAGCAAAAAAATTAAATATAAAAATATAAATTAAAACTTTTTGAATGAAAATTTCAACATAAATTTATATAACTGACAATCAACAAAATATATCACAACTATAGTCTTTTTTAAAATAATGAATGTATTTACAAATTGCTGAATAATAAAGTTTTCAATAAAATCCTAAGAAATTTGAAATATTTATAAAAATAATCCTACTGAAATATTTGCAACCAATTTTTTTGGAATGTGTGTTTATCTGATGTACACATAATTTTATTATATATTTAAGATATCACTGACTTATACAAATAAAAGTTTGCCTTTTTATTATCCATTTTTCTAGCAATCTCTTTTTGTCTAACACAGAGGTTTGCTAAATTTTACCAAGTACGTTTTTTTTTTAAATTACGATTAGATGATGAGGTCGACACCTGAACTGGAACCCCATTTCCTCCGGCCAACATGAGGACTTTGAGCCCCAATTGATTTATCGGTCAGCAGCCTCTGTCTTTGAGGAAACAAGACTTGAAGACGTGGTTTGACTATAGCACCACTAATTCAATACTAAGATCACTCGGCTATCACGGTCATTGAGTCTGCCTTTCAGCATTATTTACATTTATGTTCTCTACGAATTTGCTACTGTGGCTGGTTGAATAACATTAACTTCGCTTTAGAACTTCACGAGAGATATTGATGACAGACTGGGTCATTTTGAACTTTGATACGGGAAGAGGACGGTCCGTTAACTTTACCTCAAACTCCAAACTTCTATACCATATGGCGTGAGGAGTTTTAGATGCAGTCACATGCAACAGTCTTTATTATTCCACACGACTTATCTGAAGTGAAAAAGGGACTCAAGCTCGTTGCTATATTTGAATGTCGATGGTTCTGGAGCTTGCAACCATGACCTTGCCAGATTTTACATAAATCGGTTGTTCTTAAGCAATTACTTGGTAGTTCTGTTTTCAGAATGAAGTAAAAATGAAACTTCATAAGTAAATACAGTACTGTTTCTATAATCCAGCACTTCACCTTTCCGGCCCTGACACTAATCCGGATTTCTACACAGGTAAATAAGTCTCCCATTTTATGCCTTCCACTTTATTGGAATAATGGACGTCACCAGTAAAAAGCAGTACTTTTTTTGGTAATTTTAGTTATTTCGTGTTTGACATTTTATTTGCGTGTATTGTACTGAATTTTTTAAACAACTCACACACTCACATTGAGATAGACACGTAACTTTTGATTTTTAAATTTTGATTTTATTTTTTTTTTATTTTGTTAGACTATGGTTACCTTGGAAAGCGGAGCCGTTATCGGACGGCTCCAATAATGCGGTGGGTGACGTCACTAAAATATTGACTTTGTAAACCAGATGACGCGGTTACCTAAAGCAGTGCTCCGCAACCGGTGTGCCGTGGCACACTGGTGTGTCATGAGCCAGATACAGGTGTGCCGCGGTCAAATACATTTTACAATTTTTCATCATGTATTTAATACACAATGACAATTTTTTTTCATAATAATGTCTATTTCTCTAAATATACTATAGAATAATTATTATAATTAAATAATTATTCAATGGTCCCCTGGTGAGAACAGTTGAAAACTGCACAGTGTGTTGTGTAAACACCAAGGCCCACCAAATTAATCATAAGTAAAGCAAAAATGATCGTTATGCGCATCGTTGAAGGCTCATGCGCATATGTTATTTGCATTTGCGGGTGGTACATCACGTTCACTCATATGTCATTGTTGTCACTATCTTACAACACAAAGTTAAATAAACACGTTCCTACCACTAACAAGAATTATTATTAATTATCTTACTGAATTATGTATGATTAACGTTCTTCGTATAAAATTTTTTAAGTTTTATACCCCTTTAACCTTTTTCCTTCGGCGGTACATATGTTGTACCATAAAAATTTTGTCCCTTGACTTCGGCTTCGGTACAGATGCTGGACCAAGCGATTGAGAGAATATTCCTCCCCCCCCCCCTTTTCTCAGAAGAAGTTCTCTGATGCCTTTTTCACTCGGTGTCGCTTTGTCCGTAATTGGGTGGGGAACTTTTTCGCCAATATTATCATTTGCGTGAGCATTTCAAATGGTTGGCGATGTTTCGGAACAACAACTTACAAGGCTAAAGATATTCTCCATTCGATAATTTTACGCTGTCCATAATAGAAGGAATTTTTCTTTTCTCGGGTTTGTTTCTGAAATTTTTAAGAATGCCTCAGAAATATCTCACGCAAATGGAGATTGAAATTGTTATGAAGAATTTAGATGAAGAAAATTTTGATGATAGTGATTCAGAATGCGAAAAATTAGAAAATACCATTTTGGGAGATAATGTGGTTGATTTGGATACATCAGGGAATTTTGTTGAGAAAGCAGAAAGAGGTCAATGGATCGGAAACGCAAAATGTATTACCATTTTTGGGAAAAGTCAGGTTAAAAGTTCATACCAGCAATTATAAATGCCAGCATGAATATTGCTGTTTTAAATGCGTTTCTGATATTTAAGTCAAATCAAACTTCGTCAAATTTCAGTTGAAAAGAATTTAGATTGAATTTAATAACATCTTTGATAGGAAATATAACTCATAAAATTGCAGAGCCTTCAGTGACACAAAAATTGAAAACAAAGGATACAAAATTTTCTCACTGGTCAATTGACGAAAAGAAAAAAAGACGATGCGTATGTTGTGCTAAAAAGAATTTACAAAGAAGAACCACTATAATTTGTAAGGCACGCAACATGGTTCTTTGCACTGACCAGAACTGTTTTTGAAGAATATCGCACAGTTTATTTAAGAATGACACAACACAGAAATAACTGAAAAGAAAAGATAAGAATAAAAAAAATAAATTGAATCGATGGAATTTCAATGGGCAGGGAAGTTAAATGGAGAACAAACAAACAAAAAAAGGGCCTCTTTTAAGAGCCAAAATTTTTTAAAAGAAGAATTCACTTTTTTACATATTTAAAAAAAGCAATGCTTATAACAAATTTTTCTTTTTTTTTTTTTAAATTTAAGATTTCAGTTAAGTTTCGGGGCAAAAATTCTTCTAAAATTAAAATATAAATTCATGTTTTTTTCTTAAGATTAAAATTCAGAAAAATATTTTTATCACAGCAAAAAATATTATAAATTATTTTTATTCGAATTTATAAGAAATTAGTTCAAAGTTTTGCCTCTGTTTGCTGTACTTTCGGAGCAGGTTATCTATGTGAAAACAGAAACTTCTAATTTAAGAAATTTATTTACTAGACTTTCATAGTTATCATAAATTTCTTTATAATTATATTAATTAATTATTCTTAAATACTAAATAATTTTAATGAACAAGAAAACATTTTGCAATTATTTGAGGAGATTTAGAAAAAATTACGAATGAAACAAATAGAAAAAGTCCTTTTCTCATATATGATTATTATTAAATATCTCAATTATATAACTTTTTCTCTCTTTTACCTGAAATTCTGTTGTTCAAACTCTAGTAAAATATCTCTTTGAATTTTAGAATTTTCTTTTTTAAAAAAATAAATTTTGTAAAATGAACGATACTCATAAAAACTAAATAAGTATTTCAAAGCGTAAGGCTTGTAAAACCCATCCAATTAAAAGATGGAAAGGAGAATTTACAAAAAATTATCGTGACATATGTAACCAAATGTAGGAGCCCGTCTAACACTGTTTTGATTCCTGTCTAAAAATCGGCAACCCTTCCCCTCACCCCATTGTAAAATGAATACCTTAACAATGACTCATGGAGCATACTGAACATTCAAGGGGTGGTGGTGGTAAGAAATTGTCTCCTAAGTTGAATAAGCAGCCGTACAGAAAGGAAATTTTCTCTCAATTTCAGCCGATTCGTAAAGGTTAAATAAGGATAGATTTTTACGTCGGAAGGATTCGTCTTCACGTACAGATGATGAAGAACCCAGCACAAGTGTTACAAAAAACCTAAAGAAGGTAGTGAAAAGAAAGTACGACGAAGACTACATTAAATATGGATTCTCGTGGTGTGGTGACGAAACGGCTCCAAGACCACAGTGCATCATTTGCGGCGATCAGCTATCAAACGAGTCAATGGTACCCAGTAAATTAAAGCGGCATCTATATTCAAGCCATCCTAGCTGCGCCAACAAAGACAAACAATATTTTAAGAGGTGCTTAGAACAAAATAAAAAACAGAAGAAATTTATGAAATCGGCCGTAACAGTTTCTGAAAAGGCATTAGAAGCTAGCTATCATGTTGCAAAATTAATTGCACGTCAGAAGAAGCCACATACTGTCGGCGAAACACTTATTAAACCAGTATGCATGGAAATTGTTAGACTTATGCTTGGGCCCAATGAAGTTAAGGATGTGAATAAAGTTTCTTTGTCTGCTGATACTGTTAAAAGACGTATTCACGATATGTCAAGCGATATTTTAGGAACACTGATTAAAAAACTGTTATCGGCTGAAAAATTTGCGCTTCAGATCGATGAAACAACTGATATTAAAAATAAAGCACAGCTGATAGCTATTATACGTTTCGTTGAAGAGGACTTTATTAAAGAACATTATTTTGTAAGGAGGTTCCAGAGCGAACTACCGGTGAAGAAATTTTTCGAGTAACCGATGATTTCTTCAAAATATGTAATATTCAATGGAGCAACTGCATTGCTGTTTGCACGGATGGCGCTGCGGCAATGACGGGTCGTAAAAAAGGTTTTGTCTCTTGTGTAAAACAAAAAAAATCCGACGGTACAATTTACATATTGCTGCATACATCGAGAAGCATTGATGGTCAAGAATTTGCTGGAAGAACTTTTGAACACGATGAATGAATGCATTAAAATCATGAACTTAATTATATCAAGAGCCATAAATTCGCGGATTTTTGGATTACTTTGTGCAGAAATGGGAACCGAATATAAATCCTTATTATTTTATACAGAAATTCGTTGGCTCTCCCGAGGCAAAGTTTTGGCTAGATTATTTGAGCTTCGTCACGAGATGTGTGAATTTCTTTTGACACAGAATATGCTCGAAATATGCCAGCACCTCGATGATGATTACTGGATAGCCAAACTTGCATAAATGGCTGATATATTCGAGCATTTGAATGAACTTAATAAAAAAAAGCAAGGTCGAAATGAGAATATTTTGACGTGCTCCGACAAATTACAAGGATTTATTAAAAAACTCGAACTTTGGCAGAAAGAGTTGCAAAAAGGATGTTTGGAAATGTACCAAAGGACCAATCATATTACAATTGAAAACAGCCAATTAATTGTGGATCTGGCCCAACAACATTTAAGTATGCTTCAGCAGAAATTTGATCAATATTTTTATTCCATTAATACGGAACAATACGATTGGATTCGAAATCCTTTTGCAACCAATGCAATAAATTCTACGGAAGCACTGCCTCTACAAATTCGAGAGGAATTTACAGATTTAAATAATGACATGACTTTAAAATTATACTTCTCCGAAGTTTCATTAGATGTTTTCTGGATTTACGTTAAAAAAGAATATCCTCACATTTCCTACAAAGCAATCTTAACATTACTTCCATTTTCGACGACTTATTTATGTGAGCTAAGTTTTTCAACTCTTGTATTAATTAAAAATGATAAGCGGTCATGCTTAAAAGATCTTGACCAAGAACTTCGGGTTGCGTTGTCAAATATTGAGCCGAATATAAAACTTTTGTGTTCATTGAAACAAGCGCAGGTATCACATTAATAATTATTATGATTGCGTAGAAATAGATATGTTATGGTTTTATGTATGTATACTTTTCAAATAAAAAACAAACATTTATTGTAAAATTTGTGTATCAATTAATACCTATATACTTTAGCTTTTGGTGTGCCGCGGAATTCTAGAAAGAATTTTGGTGCGTCGTAGGTGAGAAAAGGTTGCGGAGCACTGACCTAAAGAACGTTGAATGCGAACGGAACGTAAAAACAACGGGTAAGCTAGAGTTTTCTTGGAAAGGTTTGAATATAAAGGTTAATGATGTCATCCACCACAATATTACGACCGCCTGATAACGATTCCTTTTCCTAGGACACCGTAGCTTTAATGATTTTCCAGTAATCCGGTGGTACTCTGGTACGATATATGTCGTATTACTAAGAGAGTACTGCAAAGCAAATTAAGACTTTCTGCTGTTTTTTATTACTTTTTTCGGAGTTGTTATGTTTTATAAACTTGTTTGTTTTTAAGACAGAAACTTAATTTTTAAAATGGATAGTTAATGAAAAAGGCTTCAGTTTTTAAAGTATTTTAATACACTCATTTCTTGAATTCTTATAATTTGAACTCTTACTTTGCAAAATCCTATTTTGAAAGATTTGACTAGAGAAATTTTATTACTTTTACTTTCTTTTCCTAATAATTATATACATTTCCTTAATTATTGTTATTCATTAATAAATTTTCTGTAACTTTTTTATAAATCTTTACGAGTATGTCTCTTCCTCTCATTGTTTCTTCGATTATTTGTCACTCGTTCAACATTAAATTTCTTACCCAAAAATGAATTTCAATGAAAAATGAAATATCATTTAGCTTTAAATGTATTATAATTATAATACGTATTAAATGATATTTCTTTAATACATATTAAATAATGTTTCTTTCATAAATATTCTAACCGAAATACTTAATAAATGATATTTCCTTAATACATATTAAACAATGTTTCTTTCATAAATATTCTAACCGAAATACGTATTAAATTATGATATTTCTTTATCACGTATTGTAGTCCTAATACGTGTTAAATGATATCACGAACTTTTGTTCTTACTTTATTTGTTGCATTTTTCTCGATGAATTTTGAGAAAAGTATCAAAACATTTTTAGTTTTTTACATCTAAAAATATCAAGTCATATCGATCGTTAAAAGATAAATTAATTGACAGAACAATTTTATTAGACTGTATGGAAATCTTTCACCCCCCTCTCCCCCTTCTACATTTCTCCTATTTTTTTCCAGTTCCTGATATATTTCCTCCTCATGTTTAATAATTAATTTTTTTTTCGGAAGTTCCGTCGAAGTATCATACAGTTTCATTGCTATTTCCTTTGCCTTTTTCCTTTTTTAAAATCTTAATGTTAATTCTTTTTTATATTGCTTATTTTAAAAGCAAACTGTCTTTCTTTAGAATTTATAAAAAATTTACTACATATTTCTATCTTTCGGCGGAAACATTAATTTGTTTTATCATAATTCTTTTTTTGCAGTTGTTCTGTTTCTTTCCGGTTCTTTCAAAACAATATAATATAAGCAGTTCACTTTTTGTATCAAATATTATTGAAAAATCAAAACAAATTTTACAACTTTTGTTCTTAATTTTAGCGCATTATTAGAAATTAATAAATTGTTCAGTTCACTTGTAACCTTTATGATCGACCTTCATGACTTGTGTTACTTTGTGAAAATAATAGAAATAAAAAATTACTTAGGCTTATTTATTTATTTTAGAAAACAGAAACAGGATAGTTGCATGATTATTTTCCTTACAGCACATACCATTCCATGATTTCCTTAACATTTGTTAACATTTACACTTGTCCATGACAATTTTAACTTCGTTATATATTCTTAATTGGCTCAAAAACTACAATGAAATACTGCAGATTTTGTCCTTTCCTCAATACACAGGAAAAATTGAATCAGCCTTATGCACCTCAATTTGCAATAATAATAGAATGCTATTGTCTTATATATTTTTTCTAAATTATGTTGTCACAGTTTTTCATGATGGTATAAGTAAAGAAGTATGGCCATAAATGTGTCTACATCCTTTACTTATAAAAGTACCTTACTTCCCGTCAAAATGGGGAAGGTTGACCCATTTTTGAGATTCTGCACTGGCCATGATTTCTAGTCGCACAAATTTAGGATCAACATTTTACAACTCATTCATGCTATTAATAAGCTTGTCGTTTTAATGACAAAGTTTATAATATAATTTAACTCGTCTTTTCTGTTGTTTTTATTAAAAAATTACTTCTAATATTTTTTTTCAAAACAAAAATATTGATTGCTATAAATTTCTATTTAATGAACAAGAATAAAGTAATTCATATATGTATAGTAATTTATAACAGAATTTAAAGAATAAAGAATAAATCAATTTCTTTTAATATTTCATTAATTTGAGAAAATAACAAATATTTCAGAAACATTAATAATAATTAATACTTAAAATTTTTGAAGTGTTCATATTTGTTTGCAGTTTATATAATATAAAAATAAATAAATTTTCAAATTCCAATCATTTACTAAATTCTGTTACGCTATTCAAATGCGTTTTACAAGTTTAAAAAATGTTCCCATAGTAGTACATTTTACTTTCGTTGATTCAAATAAAGCTTCAAAACATTTGTTCTAAAAGAACTGAATTCAATGTAACAGACAATGACGAAATGGAAAAATCTCTCTGACACTGAGATTTATTGATAGAACAACGGGAGTGTTCTAAATCAAAGCGAAATAATCAATTAGGGAGAAATGTTTCCAGAATGAAAAATAAGCGCGTTCTCTGAAGACCCTAAATTGGATACTAACATAATATTTACAGATTACAAACGGAAGCATCCAGCGTAAAATGTGTTGAAATCTCTAAGGATAACTTACCTGTGTTGATATACACGCATCAAGTATTACGCAAACATAAGTTTAAATGTATGGGTCCTGTGGTAATCTCACAAACGTTATAATTTAGATATGCGTACTGATAAAAATATAAATCCTCGACTAAAGTTTTTTTATTTATTTTTATTCACGGGAATGTGAATTTATTATTTTAAAAATGTCTCTTAAATCAATCATTCCTGTATTACTTATACATTCGCATTCATAAAGTAACTCAATTGCTATATTTATGCTATTCCAACAATATTTCTCCAAAAATGTTAACAGAAAATTTAAAAATACCTAGGATTTAAATCCAAAAAAAACAAATATATATCTTTCAAAATTGTCAAGAAAACAGTTATTTTATTATATGTACTGAAATGTTATAACGGGTTCTCAAGCGTATTGCCCTTCTACTAACCTTTCAAGCTTCTCTATGACATTATTTGATTTGAGAACCTGGACTTGTGAATCAACCGTGACTTATGTAAATTAAGTATTACTGTATATTGAAACACAGTGAATAAAGAAGGAATTCATTGGGAAACAGATCAGACAGTAAGGATTGGGTATTTAAAAGCTGATAGGAGTTTGAAATTAAAGAGCACACAACATTGGTGCCGAAAGTTTGGTAGTTCGTCCAGTAACTGAGATTGAAATTGAATCCAACATAATTGCTTCTGACTCTGGTCCACTTTTTTTTACTATCGAGATAAGTAGAATTTTCAGTCAATATTTCGTTGAAGACGGTAGAAAATTTCTCCTCCACTTGTATAATAAATACAATTCTGTTTTTATGCGAACTTCTTTTACACGATTTTGATTTAACACGGATTAAAAAAATATATTCTTTTTTTTATACCACTTATTTCGATTTAACTCGACCGATCCAAATTCTAAGAAGAAAGTTGTGCTTGAATTTTATTTTTGTAACTGCTACATTAAAGACGATGAATGTAATGTGATTCCCATTTATGAGAATTATCCGAATTTTAAAGCTTTAATACCGAAATAGGTCTGTTTTGTGTGAATTTTGAGAATGAAGTTCAAAGTGAAAGTGATGTGCGACACTTGTTTTGATTTGAATGGTACACGTTTCAAACATATCAAAACAAGCCTCAGAAAAAACTATTTAAACAAATGGTTTCCTCTCTACTCAAGAAATAATGAGAACGTGTAAGCGTGACAGAGGGAGCCAACGATTAAATCATTATTTCTTATCGTATTTTTTTCTACACTTTGATTACATGCCCGACTAGGGTTGGGACATATGTATTTATTAATTTTACATAAAAGTTAATAAATGGAAAATTATAGTATATATATATATTTATATTTTATTTATTATAACTGAAATATTTTTCAGTAGCCCTTACATTAACGTCCCATTATTCACCTACAACAAAAGCGAAAAGATATTATATTATTTTTGCTAATTTCTAGGACCTATCTTCTATTTTTCTACAGATACAATGCGTTATTTTTACACGAATTTCTTACCACTGTTCATTGGGAACTTATCTATCATGTAAAAACGGAATAACGTACAATAATTAATTTACCATCATTCAAATACAAACGAATAAATCCAACTGGATTTCTTAACTTCCTATATTTCTCGACTGAACTTCAATTGAATTTCGATGGCTCACGTAAATAGTACTGAACCCGGGGCGCCATAATATATCTAAAATTTATTCGTTAAATATATCTTTTTCCCCAATAAAAACGATTTCTGTGGTTTTCTGCTTTTTTCCCCTCTTTATATCCTCATAGCTTTTTTTTCATCCCTTTATATCCTGAAATATGGCTGTTTTATGCAAGTAAAAATAAATTTCACTGTCAATTTTCTTCTACAAAGTTTAAAAATCCATATTCATTTAAATTTTATTTTTTTATTCTAACAAATTAGAAGAATTTTTGTATCAAATTGTCAAACATACACTTTAAAAAGAAAGACCCTTCGTAAAAATCGATTTATCAAATCTTCCTTTTGATCCATATTCTAAAAGGAAATTCCCATTATATTTCATACAATTTATTTCTATACCATTTATTGAAAAGTATTTTATTTCCAGGAGGAATGTGTAAATTTAATATTGTTCTAGATAGAAATTTCAATACAATTATGTGAAATAAGAATATTGAAGAAAAGACCTTAAGAGAAAGGGAGAGATGTATTGAAATTAAATTGCACTTTATGAAATACTTATTTCATTTACATTTTTTACCATAAAACTTTTTTCAGGCGGCAGAAGTTAATATTTCAATTTATTCAAGCACCTTTCAATATCAGTTTTCATTAGGGAGTATGAATCAAAAGGAATTTGATAAATTGATTTTTATGAAGGAGCTTACATTATAAAGTATACTTTTAATAACTTATTACGAGCATATAAAGTTTTTTTTAATTTTTTTAAAATTAAAAATTAAAAATTCTAATTAAAGTACATTTTTTTGAAAGAAGCACCATTGTGAAACTTGATCTTTACAGTCAAAAAAATCGATATTTACGAATCAAAAATAAGTTGAAACAAGTGAATTGTTTTTTTTATGAGAAAAAAAATTTTTTTAATAAATGAATGATAGAAACATTTCTATAAAGATTAAAATGGATTCAAGTTGTTCTACTTGGAGGTCGGATTTCATTCAGTTTTTGGATTTAAATTCCAAGAATTTAAATGCTCTGTTAAAAACTTTGGAAAAAATAAAAGTTATTTCTCATTGGGAATATCTAAAAATGGCTATATAGAGTTACGGCAGGAATGTAGATGTTTAAATAAAATGAGATGGAAGGACTTTACATCATTATTTTTGTATGGCTTATAGCAGAAACAAAAATATTTTATTTGTGTGTGTGAGGAGGTTTTGAAATTATTTTTGGTAACCTTATATATATATATAATTACACCGAAACTTTTTTTTCCTATTAAGTGAATTATGTTATTTGAATTATATCATGAATTAAAATTATGTACTATTTTTAAAAGAAGCTAGCAGTGCATAATGGATTACATAATTTTTATTGAAAGCTAAAATAGACTTTGAATATTATGATTGCTGAATTGGAGTTACTTAAAATTTATGCATTATAATCTATCTTACTTAAAATATTATACCATTTTAAAAACTTTTCGATACAGAAAATTTATTTACAATATTAGAATTTCAGTATAAAAAAAGAAGTTACAGTTATGGAAAAAAATATTTAAATCTGAGAAATCGTTAAATGTTTTTGAATAAAGTTTTTAATAGGTTTAAATTACTTTTTTTTTTGTAAGTTTGAATTATTATTAAGGATGAAAAACTGATAAACAAATTATTAAAAAAAAGAGAGGAAGAAAACAACAGTGAAACTATCCACCTTTTAAAAAAATCTAAAAATGTATCTAAAACACATTTATAAAATTTCCAATACGTTAAATATGAGAAAAAGAAAATTATCATAAATTTACTATGGTTCTTTATTAAAAATTCCTAAAATGAAAATATTTTATTCTTAAAGACAACTAGTTTTATTATCTCTCAATTTAAATCACAACTAAATGTATCAAACAACAAATTATATATTAGTGTTATTTTATGTATCAAATATATAGTTTATTTGATTTTTGTAAAACTTTCGAACAAGTTCATTTACACAGTTATTTGTATGTATCACTACTTTATTCTTTCTCGACTTCTTATGTTAGTTCTATTGTATTATTTTCGATTTTCACTTAAGCTAAAATCACAAAATTTTGTATCATAATTTGAACAACAGAGAAGCATTTATTATTAAAATATTTGTCAACAATCTCTCTTGTTCATTCTATAATACTGGGTTTGCACAAATGAATGACCAGATTCTTAAAATTTCTATTTTCAAAACTATTATATACATTATAATTTGTGATTGATGAAATTAAAGAAAAATGAACCAAGTTTTATTTTCAGTTATAAATATTCGATTTTTGACTGTTTTGTTACATGACAAGCATTTAATCTCTAATCAAGTTCGTTCCACTTATTTCTTAGTATCACACTGTCAATGGTTCATGAGACTGAATAAATTCATTCTTTAAGATCTTGTAGTGTTTTCGACATTAATGGTGCTTAAGTGTTTTTGACTTAACCTCATACAGAGAAATCGCATGGCGTAAGGTCGGGGATCTTAGCGATCATATAATTAAGGGTAAATCATCGTCATCTGCACCCTCCCATCATTCGTGTGAAAGCTCCTCGTTTAAGTAAACAGGTACATGCTAAAACCAATGGGCTAGGGCTCCATCGTGTTGAAACACAATATCGGAGCTGTCCTTTCGTACAATTGTGGAATTAGCCAAATTTGTAACGTGTTTAGATAATTGCTACCTGTTACCGTTTTTTCAGCAAAGAATAAAGGCCCATAAAACTTTGTTTCTGACATAGCATAAAAAATATTCACTTTTGGTGAATCTCTTTAGAACTGCACAATTTCATGATGAAGTTTCGCTTTCCATAAACTAAGATCCTCATAAATTGAAAGTCTTTTAGTCTGCGAAAATCAGTTTATTTGCGAAATTTTTAATTTTCCAATTTCTCTTGCATATGAGCACAAAAGTCAAATCGACGAATTTTGTCGTCTACTGTCTGTGCCAAATGTAAATGATATGACGTGAAATTTAGTATTGTCCATACTGTTTTATGGGGAATTCCAAGTTCATGGGTGGCAGCTGCGGTAAACTTCCGAGGACTTCGAACAAATTTCTGTCTCACTCTCATCATCGTTCCTCTAGAGAAGTGATTGATGGTGGAAAAAAACTCGGTATATCTTTCTTTAATGTCATTAATCACTTATTGTAATATGTGTAATTATATCGAAAATTTAATTTTTTAAGATCCAATCATTCATTAGTGCTGACCTTATATCTTTTCTGATTTCTTGTAATTAATAATTTCTGATAGAACATTTTAATTACTCAAATTTTTCCAATTTCCTGGAAAATGGAGATTTTAATAATTATTAACATAAGTAATTCAATAGTTCAATGCCAGAATAAATAAATTGCTTTCTGGGAACTATAGTCTACTTGAATGCATTGATCTTATATATATATATATATATATATATATATATATATATATATATATATATATATATTGTTGCATCTTTTTTTTTAAAGTGCAAATAAGACATTCATGGTTCAGTTAATAAAATCCACAAATTCTCCGAATAATCTTTTTATTCCATTATTGTTGTTTGTTGAAAGAGAGGCAATAACATGATGATGATACCGAGAAATGTCGGCAAGTAAGACTGAAGTGAAATACCATATAAAGATAACAGAATGGAGAGTTTTTTTCACCGTGTATGTTAATTCATAATAAGGATCTTTTAGGGACGTTTTGCAGTCACTTGGTAGTCACATAATACTCCCGTGGTTTAGGTGTAGAGATTGATAGGGACTTTAGCTGCAGACAGAAAGTCTAGTAGGGATTATTTCTCACTGATTTACGAATTTGGGAAAGCGTATAAAGCAAATTTTATGAGCACGTGATCCAATAAATAAAAGGATAATTTGGATTTGGATCAGGAAACAAAAATGAATTCTTTTGAATTAGAGGATGGGAAAAATTAGGAAATTTAACTATTTTTCAATGAAACTATTAAATTATTGTTAAATTCATATATATATATATATATATATATATATATATATATATATATATATATATATACATAACAGGTCAATTGAAAAGTCCCCGGCCTACCATAGTAAAACACATTTTTTGGGCAAATTAGTTTTTTTTATTCAACATAATTCCCTTCAAGGGTAATACACTGATTATAGCGACTCTCCATTTTTTCGATATCATTTTTGTAGTCCTTTGTCCATTTTGTATCATTTTTGTCCTTTGCTTCAAAATAGGCCTCAGTTTTGGCGATCACCTCTTCATTCGACGAAAATTTCTTCCCAGCGAGCATTCTTTGAGATCTGAGAACAGGAAATAGTCGCTGGGGGCCAGATCTGGAGAATACGGTGGATGAGGAAGCAATTCGAAGCCCAATTCATGGATTTTTGCCATCGTTTTCACTGTCTTGTGACACGGTGCATTGTCTTAGTAAAGCAGCACCTTCTTTTTCTTCAAATGCGGCCGTTTTTCAGCGATTTCGTCCTTCAAACGGTCCAATAACGCTATGTAATAGTCGCTGTTGATGGACCTTCCTTTTTCAAGGTAGTCAATGAAAATTATTCCATGCCCATCCCAAAATACAGACGCCATAACCTTGCCAGCCGACTGTTGCGTTTTCCCACGCTTTGGAGCGGGTTCATCGTGTGCAGTCCACTCGGATGACTGTCGATTGCACTTCGGAATGAAATGATGGAGCCATGTTTCATCCATTGTCACATATCGACGCAAAAACTCGGGTTTATTACACTTGATCATCTTCAAACACTGCTCCGAATCATCAACTCGTCGTTGTTTTTGGTCAAAAGTGAGCTCGCGCGGCACCCACTTTGCACAGAGCTTTCTCATACCCAAATATTTGTGAATGATATGATGTACACGTTCAGTTGATATCTTTAGAGTGTCTGCTATTTCATTCAATTTCAATTTACGGTCATTCAAAATCATTTTGAGGATTTTTTTTAATGTTTTCGTCGGTAACAACCTCTTTTGGGCATCCACTGCGTTCACCGTCTTCGGTGCTCATTTCACCACGTCTAAACTTAGTATACCAATCCTTGATGGTTGATTTTCCTGGGGCAGTGTCCGGAAACTCGGCATCAAGCCAAGTTTTTGCTTCAACTGTATTTTTTCCCTTGAAAAAGCAATATTTTATTAACACACGAAATATCTTTTGATCCAATTTTTTCACAATAACAAAAGTTGCTTCACTCAAAATGCTATAATTCATAAACTAATGATCCGACAGCTGTCAAATTTATACACGCATCTTTTGAGGGTTAGGGCTAACTAAAACACATATGGATTTAATTCTAGTAGTGCCATCTATGTGTCAGGCCGGGGCCTTTTCAATCGACCTGTTATGTATGCATACACTGCTTCATGAGAGGGTATATACATATACATATTGTACCGCTCTTCGGGGTTCGTGTTGATTGAGAGTCGATGAAACAATCTCTTTAAAAAAGCTCAAGACTTTTATTCTTCGCAATTTCTACAGGACACAGGAAATTCCAGCTGTAGATATCACAATTACACAGCTCTAATTCAGCTAATTTCACAGAAAACAGCTTCCAAACGCAGAGGCTTCTAATACCTCAGACAAATAATTAGCAATAAAAAAAATGACTGTCTTCACTACTGCTAGTCTTCTCCACTACTAATCGCTACCTTTTTTTTTTTTTTTTTTTTTGAAAGCTCTATGGGTACCTAGGCGGCATAGACGCCTGCTACTCGCTTCTATCTCGGCCGGTGGTATACCTGGTGTGGCGTGAAAATTTAAGAGTTTCGCCAAGGTTCTAGGCCATCTGGCTTAATATTGGTCCTCGAGTTTTGATGATGGAACTTTCCAGAAACATCTATTTTTCGCCAAATCTCACCATTAATACTACCAAATGGTCACCAAGTCTCCAAATCCTTAGAAATGCCGGGTTTTTTTCTTTTTTTTTTTTTTTTTTAACATTGCACGTGCGATTTTTGCCCAAACTCCTAGTATTTCCGATCTGTCTGAGATATTTTAAGACAAATACAATTAATATTTACAAATTTGTAACAATATGTGTTTAACATTACATTTGCAGGCTTATGTCTTATTAAGTTTTTTCAAAGTTCATCGATAGGTTAAACATAAAGCATGTGTGCCTTAAAAAGAATTTCTTTTAACTACTTGTAGTGTTCATGAGGTGGAACGTAATAATTTGTACCCTTTACCAACGACACCTTAAGCACTTGTGACGGCAGTTATAGGTGTAACTTTATATGAGCAATCAGTTTATTAATTCTACCTTCAGTTATATCGAGAAACATTCTAGATAGCGGTATTTTATGTCCCTATCAAATGTCTTTTATCTCTGTGCCCTTATAGATAAAATATAAAGTAAACTTGAAGTTATAAAATTTATTTACGCACTTTTCTACAAACTGCCATGAAGCTAGAACTCTTAAAACATTTAAGTTTTTAAGCGCGAAGGAAATTTTTATGTTTTAAGGAGAGATTTTTCTCTGGTAACTCGTAAGTTTGAAGTTGTAAAAATGAATTAAATGGTCGTATTAAAAATGTAATGAAATTCTTTGACTCTTTCAAGTGTATTCTATAAGTATAGTGTGTACATTCTTTATTGTTGTTAGTCAGTTAGATAAATTATTTCTCTCATTTTCAGACGGTGAAATTTAAGTTTCTCCTGAATTAACAAACAAGATATACATTTCATTCCTTTATAATGATCCACTTAAACAAAGCATATCAAAATACATCACATGGAATAATAAGAAATTATGAACATATTGCTTAAAATTCAGGGAAACGTTTTTCCGCCTGCCATTAGCTAACTCTTATTATTTTTTCCGTCTGTTATAAGTTATTCCGTCTGTTAAAGCTTTGCTTATTTTCAGTAAATAAAGCTTTTACAATATTATTCAAATTTGTAATTTAGATTAGGATTTTAGCCTGAAGTATTTAATTGTCGTTCGCTGCCACGAAGAAGAAGAAAAATATCTATGGCTCTATATAAAAATGAAAATGGAAAACAGTTCAAAGAAAGAGAATATCCTCAATTATATTGTGGAAGAATCAGAATAAATGAATCCTCTATCCGAACTCAAGGAAGGCGTAAAACTTTTAGACAGGGTAACTTCTAGACTTTATCGAGTTTACAATATACACAGATATCCTGAATGTATAAGAAATCTCGTTTTAGAAAAGTAAATAGCCGTGGAATTAGAAGTTAAATTTTTTAGATATTTTAAGTGCCGAAGATGATGTGTTAGTGCAAATTAAAGGGGAAAAAAGCTTTATCTTTCGAATTACAATTACGATGCTAACTGCAAATAAATTTGGTATATTCTGATGTGTAATGATCACTTTTTATTGCTAAATCACAAGAAATAAAAAAGTACAATTTCTAAAATTTTAGAAGCTTTTTCTTTTCTAATATTCTAGGTTTTTTTTTTTTTTTTTTTTTTTTTGCACCGTTAAACTCAATTTACACGATTTTCCTTCGAGTATAATAAATCCAAGGAGAATTGAAGTTCCTTGTAAATGGAGGTATATTCTTTAATACAATACAGATTCCTAAATAGTTGCATCTCCTTTCTTAACAAAATATTTTGATTTCAAACTCTTTTACAATAGTTCAATGTTTAATTTGAGTTTTAACTTTTCCATTTATGATTTTTTTGTCTTTTTTGAATAACTGATTTGCCAAATTTTTTTGTCAGAAACATATGCATTCTTTATTAATCCATTCATTGCCATGATTTTGAAAAAGAAAATAAAAACAAGAAGTAAAATGTATAAATCTGTGAGATAAGTTAATATTATCACCGAATTCAATACATTGTAGCTCTTTCTTTATAAGAAATCTAATTTAATTAATAAAGACAATAAAAAATTGAGTATCGCTAGTATTTAAAAAAATTGGCAATAAACAATATGTATAAAGAGCATAGATTTTACTAAATAATAGATAGATAATAATATAGTATGAATAGGTTGCCTTCTCTCTTATTAAAACAGCTTATTCTGAAAAAAAATTAAAGTTTTAAACAATGTAAACGTTACCGTTAGAGATTCTTAATCATGATAATGCATTATTATTTATAGATTTAAGTAATGAAAACCATACGACAGAAAAAAAATTAATTAATGAATATGTAACTCTTCCTTCTTATGGAGTTACTCATTTTTTTTATCAAGATACAAAGCCCAGGCAGTAAAAAAATTTATTTCCTCTTAATTAAAGTTTATAACAAACTTTTTAATACATTTTTGATAAATTTATTTAGCGTTGGAAAGAAAAGGAACAAAATATGTACTTTGCATTATTCTTTTATTTGTAACAGTATATAAACACATTATTACTGGAAGAATAAATATCTGTAATTTTAGAAACTGACAGAGTTTTTTGTCTACTGATTACGTACATATATTTTTTTACTTTCAAATGGAAATATTACACATATATCTTGCACTTTTTAAAATACTCCGAATAAACTAAGTAAATATATTCTAACTAGAATTCAAATTTCAAATTTATTATAGCATTGCTTGGAATAATCAATGTTATGATAAAATTATTATGGTTTCTATCAATTTATTTTATTTTAAAACAAGGTTTAAAATTTTCGAGCTCTTTTCTTACTTCCAAAAACAAATACCTACCTTAAGAAAACTTAAAATGGGATTTCATATCTAATTTCTTAAGTAGCCATGGTAGTCTAGCGCTCATGGTCGTGGTGATTTTTATTGTCTTGCTTTTGAGCCCTGATGCCGCTAAAGAACCACGTATTAGGCGGGGCTGATGCACGTTAAATCTGTTGAGACTCAAAGTACTCCCATTGGCGTGGTGTGAAAGTTAGTTGAAGAAGGTGCCAGCTCAGGCTGTTGTCCACGTCGCTCGACTGTGGTTCAAAATTATCAAGTCCGTCGCCAATAGCTTTCGTGTTGCTTCTAGTGCGATGCTTTTAAAACCAATCTAATCTGTTTTTAAACGTAATGTTAATGTTCGTCTTTTATCAACTAGCCAAATAGTGAAGTTTTATTTTTCTTCTGAATAAGTGAATGAGAAAAATACTCATTTTAAATATAACATTTCGTACAGCATGCGATATCTTAACACTTAAGGCTGTCTTCGGCCAATGCCATATAACAAGATCAAAACTTGGAGCACAATTTTAGACAGAAAATTGTTTCGATTTTAATGAAATTTGCGACGTTGCCACACGTATATCCTTTTTATGATGCAGTTCTCTTAAAATTTAGGCTAATTCTAAAAAGGCATAATTTTTACTAGAACATGAAAAGTTCAGAATCCACTTAACATTACAGTATAGGGGAAGCAGTATGGAACTCAGTTTATTCCAAATGCCAGGATTGGTTGAATTAAAAATGAGTAACATTGTAAAACATTCAAATACCACGATTGATTCAAATAAAAATAAGTAATATTGTAAAATACGCTGCTCTCTAAGATATAGTAAAGTTAGAAAATGAATATTTGAGCGTTCTGCTATCGGACAAAATGTTCGAGTTTCAGGTCCTATTCTTGAACATTGTGCAAAGATAACCTCGATTGCGAAAGATCTTTTAAAAATTTCCTTTTGAAAGAAATACGATTTATTAGGAAACAATTTATGATTAGCATATATCGTTAAAAAGAAATTTGAAAGAAAAAAAATTAAAACTCAGTTAGTATATTAGACAATTCATGTTGTATGTGAATGCTTTTCAGATTGGTAAGAAATAACTAAAGTGTGGTGTAAGTAATTATGTAAGCAAAATTTAAATTACTTTTTCTCAAAGAATGAAACATTTACGAAATTAAGAGAATAATAAATTCCTTTTTGTAACTGAAAAGCTTATTGATTTCTAGAAAACGTCTCTAAAAATAGTAAATATTTTTATTGTTTTCTAGGTACGGGAAGCAATACCAAACAAAAAAATAGAAAATAAATTAAAGGAAACTGTGAATAAAATTTGATTCCATTACAATACCTTAAAAAGGATCAATCTTGTTTATTATATATTCATCATCACTCATTTAAATATTTCTTTTTGTCATTAAGTAAATCCGGAATAGTGCAATTTCATTTAACAAAGGTGTATTTAAAAATACGTATTACAAAGAGAAATTAAAATCAATAGTTTATATTAACAAAAGAAAATAATGAACAGGAGCTAAATATAATCAGGTGGTGCTGAAATATAATAAGAATAAATTCTCTAATTTATTTTCATAGGAGAAAAATGACACAGAAATTATTTATTTTTAGGCTCCTGGGTAATTCTAAAAGACATTCCTGGAAGCAAGGAAGATTTCGAACAATGACTTCTGTTAAAGACAATAGGAAAACATTGGAGTAATCCAGAAAAAAATTTTCTTCTGAAGAATGAATTTCAATTGATGTATAAAAGATTCTTCCATTTAGTTTACGAAGAGTAATATTATGTTTTAAAAAGCGCATTTGACAAGATTTTGAAATTTACAATAAATATAAAATTTATACTTATGAAGTAATTAGTTTGCTGTATGAAAGCTGAAAATATTCCACAACTAGTTATATTTTATACGTACATTTGTTAAGAAAAATAAATAATAACAATAATGAAGAAACATAATTCATAATCATGAATCATAAATACAATAAATGATTAAGGGTACCAGGACATGCGGGAGAAAATAAAATACCGAATTTAATACTCTTTCTTTTTGTGACATTTATGTTTTAAAATTATTCGTAGAGCTTAGTTTTTTTGTCACTAATATTGATATATGAATCATTTTATTCATTTATGAAAGTATTTTTTTACTCTAAAGGTTTTTCCTTTCCCTTGAGTTGAATGTGGACAGGATTTTTAAGATATATTTGCATTTAGGTTCTACTTTTAAAAATAATAATCCATGAAAAACTAAATGTTTTACTCCTCATGTAGAAGAAAACACACAAAATATAGTAAACCGACATTTTAAATGATATTGCTGTATATTTTCTTTGAAAAAAATTATAGACCTTTGTAATTTTGGAAATTTTAGTTTTTTTTTCTTTTTTTATATAAAAAAATTATTTCTTTAAATGTCGGTATTACTTATAGAAAAAAATTCGTTCACTATAAGTTCGTTCACAATTTATAGAAGCATAAAAAAAATTTGAACCATATTGTGTAATAGTTTCTTTTAAAGTGGTACCTAAATGTAAACATAACTCCTAAATCATGTCTATCTTCAACTAAGAAAGAAAAAAAAGCAATTTTTGAAGAAAAAAAAGTTACTCTTATAGTTCTATATAATGATTAAAATACCATTATCAAGCACACATAAAATCAGTGATCTGCTAGTAATATGTAAAGATTCATATCATAAAAGCAATGAGTCTTGGATATGGTATTCCACAATTCCTCGCATATATGTCCTTGTACCCTGTAATATATTTTGGTGTTCCTTTTTTTTCTCCTTTTCTGATTAGAATAGATTAATACTTGGTGCTCAATATAATGAAATCATATAATTAGCAGCAAGGTTATACGGATACGAAGCTCATAACAATGAAATCATATTTTAATGGATATTTTAAGAAACATTACTTTAATTTATAAAATTAAGTATTTTTTAAATTACGAATGTTCATCGAATTTAACCTTTCAAAGCGATTGAAACAAATGTGTTGAAATGTTTGTTTACTATTGTCTAATGTGTGTTACTTTTAAACATTACCTTACCGAAATTACGAGTAAATACACAATCTTTTAAACCTAATTTCACGAATTTCCTTACAGAATACAAACAGTAATACATAAACGTATATAACATTTAGAATTAAATTAAAATATACACTGGATTTCTTAGGAAATTTCATATCTGAACCTTATTACTGGAAATAAATTGTACGGATCACAGGGATTTCTTAATCATTTTTATGACCAAGATCCATTTGTAATTCCACACCAGATGATTTCGTGACTAGAGAAGGTTTAACTACAAGGACATCATTGACCTCATAAACTATGACTGAGTTATAAGAATTCAAAGTAACATTTCAGCAACTACAAGTCATCAAACCTTTTTAAATAATTATGAAGCAGTATATGTAATTTATTTCTGAATTTTTGCATTGTTTACAGTCTTTTATTTAAATATGAGGAAATAGATTTTCTCTCCCACTAAAATAGAGAAAAGACCATCGTTTCTTGATAATATATCTCTTTGAAAAATTCTAATCTTATTCCGAAAACCAAAAATTGTTTGAGTGAGATCAAAATTGATTTTAACTTTTCTCTGGAGAACCAAGTTGAGAGTTCGTAAATGATAAACTACGTCAAATAGGAAAATAGGATCTTGCATCCATTCATCATTTTCTACTTGGAGAAAGAATTTCTAATTTTTTTTTTAAAAAAGAATAATAATAGACTTCAAGACAAAACAGTTTGGAAGCCATTTCACAATGGAGCTGAAAAAGAGAGTTTACTAAATTTATTCTTAAGCATAAATTCGTCAATACAATTTCCCAACCATAGATGGGTTTTCTGTTGCGTAGAAATTGATGGTCGAAAGCTTTCAAACTATTTTCATGCCAATAACCTAGTTGCTCATGTAAGATATGAACAGCCTCTGAATAAAATTATATATTTTTCTTAAACCCAAAGTGACTTATTTCAAAGACAGTTTATGTTACTAAATAAAAAAATAACTAAATAAAAGATACTTTCATAAAATGTTTGGTAGTTGCTTAGATTCAGAGTCTTTGAATCACTAAGAATATAAAATTCATTAAACTTAATTTTCGTTTTATAATTGCATTTATTCCTAATTTTATACCAAATTTGCCTCATTTGCAACATATTCAATGGATATCAACATTTTTTTTAAAAAAAATCTGTTATATATATTGTTTTAACTGATTACTTCTAAAGCCACTAAGTGAAACCAAACTTTCTTCAAATCTATATGGATAAAAATATCAGTTGTGAGTTTTTTGTAATCTTGCTTGTCCATTGCCTTATTGGCAACTAAACTGAATGCACGACAAAATGGTCACCCGACCACTCTTCAAAATTGTATCGCAAAAAATTTTGCGTACATGTTTGATATATTTTCCTTCACCAGTTCTAGAGCTATTCAAAAAACCAGTATCCTTTAATAAATTCTCCTAATTTTTATTACATTTCAAATAATAATATAAAAACTAATTCATTTGCAGCAAGGATAACATTTAGATTAAGTGCCATTGCTTTTTTAACAACATATCCTTCATAGAACAATTTATGAAAGAATATTACTGTTCTTTTCAAACATTTTACCGTTTTCATTATTTCTAATATTTAATTAAATAATTACATTAAAAAATTTACACCTTTAGTGGCAAAATCTGTTCATCACATTCATTGTATGTAACGATTTCTATATGTTTTTTTTAAAAAAATATTTTGGTTACAATGATTTTGGAAGATAGTTCAGAATTCTGGAAGATGTGCCACTTTTGAGGTGTAGACAGACATATATTTTTGTTTGATCTTTAAGAGAAAGTAAAACCATCAAGAATGTAATTCTATAAGAATAGATTAATATTTTAAAATGAGTGCACTATGCAAAATAAAACGTAAATAAAAAAGTTCAGCCTATTCACTAATCACCATTTACTTAAAATAAATAATCTAAAGCGTAAAATGACTAATAGTGGAAATATATAAACTAGGTTATGTATTAAAATATACATATCTAATAATTATTTGAATTGTTATTAATGTGCTTTTACGTATTTAAAATTGCTGTAGTTGGTAAGTAAGAATAAAAAATAAAGAAATTTTAAAAGAAATTGATCTATTAAATTTACTTCAAAATGCTCAAATGTTTATAATATTATTTATATAAATGAACTGCTTAAAATAACACAGAACTGGTAAACATTGCAATTAAATCCTCAATAAATATTTCCTCATTAGCTCTGCTTAAATATTTGTGATAAATGATGCCTTTTGAAGATGAATTTTTTAATTGTTTTGTATGCAAAATGTTCCCCTTTATTTAGATGCATTTTCTAGTAAAACTAATATAATCTTAAAATACATAATCATGTTCAATTGAAATTAATAACAGTATATGAAACTTTTTGATCAGAGACATTTTTAAAATATTTTTCAAAAGTCTTAATCATACTATTTTTATTATAGTATGTTATTATATCATATATATATAGCATATAGTATATATATATATATATATATATTATATATATATATACTTTCCTATATATATATATATATATATATATGATCAATTTTATTTCATTTCTAGGTTGCAGATAAATTTGGGTTTTTGCCAAGATGAGGGCATTTGTACATTTTGGTCATGTGTTTGAAAGAAATTTCTGTAATGTGATTTTTTTAAAAGTGGAAAGGGAAATTACAATTAAAGGTCTACCAAACTTGTATATAGATGATTTGCAAAGAGATTTTTGTTGTCGTTTATGTGAGATAAGGTTCCCAAATTATACAATTATTTGCAAAATTTTACTATAATAAATTTGGTGAACCTGTATATGAATAATAATGCTTTCAGATTATCCAAGAATTTAGTAAAGAAAATAAATAATCGTCTTTGCATCAAAAAGAGTTGGGTTTATCTGTCAAACATTAAATTTCCATATATTTTTCCTAACAGAAAATTTCACGAAATCGAGTCAAATTTCAGAGTATTACGAATATGGATGTACACCTATATCACTATAAACCTGGCAAATTTTTACAATCCATTATTCATCTTGATAATATTGAAAATACTGCTGTTATTAAAATAGTTTTGAAATTTCAAGAACATGAAGAACTGAGAGGTATTCTCTGTACATGGATAGATTTTGAAGACCTTTTTTTAACTCAATAGATATTCAAGACTTAATAAAAGTTCTTACCAGTTTTATTCGTAAATATCATTTTAATCAAACAATAAAACGATGAAAAATTCAATACTCTTATTAAACTTGTATTACAAGAAAATTTTGTAGTTTTCGGTCAAAACTCTCTATAGCAAATTCAAGGTCTCTCCCTCAGAGGAGGTCAGCTGTACATGTGTCTAGGCCATTTTATAACATTTTTAAATATAACAGATTGATAATGATTCTTACTTTCTTTTGATAGTTGACATGAGTGATGATTTATGTATTTTAGAGGTAAAACTGAGAATTTAAACCAAATGTTTCGTTTTACCTAATTATCTCAAATTATTAAAACTAATCTAATTCCTATATGGAAATTTCTGGCTGTGATTTAGCAAAATTGTTGACAATGAGACTAATTAATAATATTTTATGATAAAGAGAAAGATTCGAATTCCGTCTACATCAAAATTTCCTTTTGGAACAGTGTCTACACAGATCTATTTATAGGAATATTTTATTGGGCTTTTTGTCTATTAATAACATAATTAACTACGCAAAAGATGACAAGGTTTAATAACATTAAAATTCTTCCAACAACTTACTTAAGATTATGATTATCCAATAAATTTCTTAAATACTTATATACATCACAAATATATTAAACATCTTTGCGAATCGTGATCCATTTTCAAATCCACCACACAACAATAGGTCCACAAAGTCGGCTTGTTAGTGGTCTAGCCGTGAAGGATTTATTTATTTATTTACATTTACACAGCTTACATTTTTACTCACTCTCTGGACCATTATACTCCTTTACCATACAACTTATTACCAACCAATAGTTTGCATCCTTTTACACTTTATTACCAATCAAACAATGATTTAAATCTTTTTTCAATTTGTATGGTGATAACGTGTTAGCTTTTTTTCATTTTGAGTATCTGATATCCATCTTGAAGGTTAAAGAAAATTCCGTCTTACTACTCACATATTTGAATCTTCATTTCTAGGAATTTTTGTAAGTAATTTTTATATTTTGATTTGTTGATAATTTTTAGAATTATAGATTTTATTTTTGTAGATTTTATCACTGAACTTTTTTGCATCTTTTAATCATTGAACTCTTTTGTAATTTGGATTTCCCAATTCAGCCTACCAAGTCGCAAAGAGGGAAGGTTAGTACCATTAAACTAGTTTAACTCCGCTTATTCGGTCCTCAGCCCGAAATTGCTTTTTGACTTGCTGGGTTCCATATTTTCATTTATTTTTCTTTCATTGCTACATTTCTTTCTGGATTTTTGTCTTTTTAAATATTTTAAATTATTCTTTCATAATTTTTCAGTATATATATATATATATATATATATATATATATATATATATATATAAGATACGCATAATATTATGCACATTTTTTTGTTTCTGTGAAAAGTAATGGAATTGGGCAATTTCTTGTAAATTTGCTTAGTTATTCCCTAGAACTTTCTTTTATAACTTACAGAATCAATGAAACATTTCTAGTTTCTAAATTTGAAAGAGTTGTTTCTTATTTGAACATAAATTCATTTTAATTTCTGAATCAAAATTTCAGAATCTTCGATGAAACTTTCCCTCATTTTCAATTCTAAATTTACTGAAATCAACTGAAGTTATTTTCTAAGAATAATGAAATGGCTTTCCTTTGCATTGTTGTATTTTGAAAAAACGTCTCATAAATAAACATCAACATTCTTTAAATTAATTGAATATGGAAAACTTTAGTTTTTTTAAATTAAAATGATTGAAATTGCCAAAAAACTTAAATTAAAAACATTTATAGTTTTAAATCATAGTAAACACATAAATTTCAGAACACAAAAACAAATTTCTTAAAATTTAATTTTTTTAAATATATATTTTAAAAACATGTTCAAATTAATAAGATAAGTCGGGATTACGTAAGTGTGTGTGTGTCTTTCCCCTCATATAAACATAGATGAGACGGTTCATCTAAACAGAAAAGGCCAAATAATACTATATTTCTTAAGTGAAATCATAATATAAACTTTAAAGCTGTACTTTCCGTAATACCAGACGAAAAAAATAAAAAAATTTAAAAACTATTTTGAATGAATTATTAAAATTAAGATGGTAATGAAATTTATGAATAAAAATACCAACCGCTTATTTTGATAAAGTTCGTTCAAAGTGTGAATAAATTTTATTCAATTTGAATAAAAAGCCCATTTTGTTTGATGCTTAACGTATTAAAGTTAACAATTACAAAAATGAATTTACAGTACAAAAATTCTATTTGAAAATTTTATGAAATGTTTTAATCCTTGTATAGTGAAGTACAGTTGTTTTCATTCTGATGTGATTGCTTGAATCTTTAGAAATTTATTTTACTATATAATATGGTACAAAAGTCAAAGCTGATGGTAATAATCGTATAAAAATGTTTTGTGAAAATTGTCGCATATTTTGAATTAAATTACCAAGAAATGTAAGCACACGCATGCACCATTAAAAACTTTCAAATCGATACATTTTTTTTTCAGAATATAAATATAAAGACAATTTAAAAATAAGGAATTTTAAAAACGTTTACTTATTTCAAGGCATCTCTTATCATTCATATATATGAAAATGAATAAAAAAATAAGTTCAGTTTAATTTTTTTCTAAAGCTATTATAGCTTGATTATAAGTACTCAGTTCTACAGAAAAGAAAGACTAAGAAGTTAAGAGAGTGAGTTACAAGTTAAGGATTTAGTGTTGTCATATCATCTGAATAAGATATACTTCTCCAGTAGGTAGCCACGGTAGTCTAGTGGTCATAGTCACGGACTCGCGGCTAGCACTTTGCGTCGAGTTGCGGGTTCGAGCCTTGATGCCACGAAAAGCCCTCCGAGTGGCTGGGGTTGATGCACGTTAAATCTGCAGGGACTCAAAGTCCTCCAGATGGCGTGGTGTGTAAGTCGGGAGAGGGGGTGTCATCCTCATCACTAGGCCGAAGTTTAAAATTCTGAAGTCCGTCGCCAATAGTCTTCGTGTTGCATCTAGTGCGCTGTTAATAAAACCAAATCAAATTCTCCATTTGGAAAGACATTATACGATTGATTGTTCAGTTTTATGAGATATAGGAGCAACAAATGCCCTGTTATCCCTTAGTTCTCCAATAACTCTAGATTGACGTTAAGTAAAAAAAAAAAGTTTTTGCGTGGTTCAAGAAAACTCTTTTTTCTTAACATTTATAAATGCATTTTATTTTTTTTAATCAAAAAAGTAAATAATAAAAATTCTATAAATCCAAATTATTCTTCATTTTTGTTATTTGCCATTAGAAATATTATTTGCTTTAATATATCGATGTCTTTTTTAAACATAATATAAAATAAATAGTAAGTATTTTATTCTGTAGCAAACTTAAAGAAAGCTTCAATCAGCCATAAGAAAACGGTACTTGATTTTTAAGTGTCAAATAGGCATCTGATTCTTATCATTTACACATGAAAAGAAACTAACGGCTTTTAATTGCTCCCATTTTCCGAAACTTGTCATTAACACTTCATGTCTGCAATATATTGAGTTCTTATAAAAGTAGACACAAAATGATCTTGTAATCGTCTTTCATGGCATACCCACAGAAAACATCACATTTTCGACAACTTCAATTAGTTTCTACGAGCTTGATGTGTGAGCAGTCTTTAGAAATCAATCAGTAACTTTAGTAAGGCGCAGTCCATTTAGTAAATTCTTCAACCATGACTAAGTGGGTTAAGATGTCGGTGAGAATTAAAGCTGAATAAAATCGAAAGTTAAAACCCCGGATTAATCACTCATGTATATTATTTAAAATGGTCCTTTTATTGCTATTGAGCAATACTTTCCCCGACTGATTTCATTGATCATTATTATTATTGAATTTTCTTTAATTTTCATTTTTGTCATTCTAAAGTTTTCAACTTTCCACATGTACAATAACCTTTAGCGATTTCTATTATTCTTGAATTAGAATTTACAATGTTTTCCCAAGAGAATTAAATTTAAAATTCATTAAATGTTTTAGAATAGAATACATGTCATTATTTGATGCAGGAATAAATTTATTACCTCTTAACCGAAAATTTTTAATTCTAACCAACGACGCTTATAAAGATTTTTCATATTTTAAAATAACTGTATTATTATATAAGGGTTTTTTAAGAAACTTCTAAGTTAATTTCCTGAAGAGCGGGATATTATTACAACTTTTTAAACATGACACTTCTTAGAAATAGTTATTCTTTTTAGAAAAGAATGCATATTGAAGGCTTTGAGTTAATTTGTCTGCGACGAGGAAATTAACAATTCTATAATCCTTCATTTACAAATTTGAAAGTGAAGTAATCATAATGTAACTTTCAGTATAGTTTATAATAAAGTAAAACTTCGACATTAATAATTTGAACAAACAAAAGTTTTTAGAAAGCATCCAATTTAAATTTAACTGAAATTCGTTAAATGAAGATTAATTAATTTCAATACATTGATTTCAAATTACTGTTCATTTTTTTTTTCATTATCTTGATTTTATCCTTAAAAAGTTATTTCTAATGTTCTATTCAAATCTCAATTTTTGTACATATTTTGACAGCAAAAAACACATTTGAAAAAAGTAGAAAAGTTCCTATAGTTACATATCTCAATTATATTTCCTGTTTATTAAACTACTTTAAAGCATTTTTTAAAAATTTTAATAATTAAAATAAAAATCATAGAAATGTCCTTAACATTACCTGTGAAATGACAGAAAGAACGTAAAGTATATAAAAAATAAATATAATTTTCTTTTCCTTTTTTGAATGCATCTTGCTGTATTGAAATTACGTCCGAAAATTGTATTTGAAAGATATATATATATATATATATATATATATATATTTAAGATTAACATCCCATTCAGGGAATCAGTGTGAATGTGTAGACACAGAGCATAATAAGCTTCAAATTTATAGCTGTGAAACAGAGAGAAGCTTTATTAACATCGAGCTAAACAAATGAAGGTTGTTATTGGCGACTGATCAGGTAATATCGAACGGATAGTGGGGAAGACATTTGAGGGAATGGTAACTTAACGCGCCAAAATTCTACATCAATCCATTTGAATTGTAAGAAGATCTAATTTATTGCTAAGCCAATGCATAGAGATACATCTCACCGATAATGCATCCAGAGAGTAATGTCATTTATTATTTTTTTCAGATCAATATTTTCATGCCTTATAATAAATAAGATGTCTAAGGGAAATACGGCCACTCTCCTTTCAAACTGAAATTGAGATGGCTGTAAGGGAGTTAAGGAAATGAAAAACTCGTGAATGTTAGTATTACATTTCCTTTCCGAGTGTTTGAAAGAATTTTGCTTTTAATTTTAGATTTTCACTTTCAGGTTTAATATTTTCAGCACACCTTTTTTTAAGTAATATGAGAAATAAGTCCATTTTCTCATTTTTCATAAGAAAATTAGGAATTTTTCTTTCCTTTAATTTTTACTAAGTTTTACTTCTCTAAAGTAGAGATGGAACAAGAAAACACGACAGAATTTTATTATTTAAAGAGCAGAACCTTAAAATTATATTTTAAATGAGCCGAAAGCAATTAAGAAAAAATGCGAAGCTCATATTCTCTTATCTCCTGTTCCCCCTAATTCTCTGTCTATATAATGACGTGCTGACTAGGTCATAAAAAAGAATATATATATATATATATATACAAAACATGAATGTGAAAAAGCAGGATAAGCAGAAATTTAAATATATTAAACATACGAAACAAAAAAGTTTGAATGCAAGTATTAAACCTACTTAAGAAGGTAATAAAACTTTCAGGAGTCGTATTACCTTTAGCTGCAGGTTTCCGAAAACACCGCAATTCATGCGAGAATCATAAACTATTCAAAAAAATTATTCATTTATTATTCAGGACCATTAAAAGCCTAATGGAATCAACAATACTTTAAATTTATTTCATCCTTAAACATAACCACTAAAGGAAGACTTACCAGACCAAAATAACAATAATTGTCCAGAGAAACCATTCATATATGACAATCTCGTCTTCAGAGATGGTTATTCAATAAATCTCACTCGGTGTATTGTTGTAATTCCATCCCAACTTCCTTTTCAAATAATTAGAAATTTCAAATTATTTCGTTAACATAGAAATTAACTCTGAAACTGCCAAATGGATGTATTACCCTCAAATACTTCATATTATATATAATATGAAAATATGAAAAATACAAAAAATACCTTTACATCTACTTAATTTCCATTTACTCAAATTCACCAAGGAGATGATTTTTCTCGTAGGATCTCTACTTTGCACATAATTTCAAGAAGGATACGGAGGCAATCAAAGCAAGGCAAATGCATCCCCCCAACTGTTTCTTAATAAGATGATACCACATGTAACCGAAATATTGAGTAACAACATAATTTTCATTTTCATTTAATAAGAAGAGTTTTTAGTTTCTTTTCGAAGATAAAAGTTAAAAAAGTTCATTTAGTGTACCATTTGGATTTGAAGATGAAATAATATATTATAAAATTCATATATATATATATATATATATATATATATATATATATATATATATATATATATATATGTTTATACCGTTATTTTTATTTATACTAGAAGGTGATACTTATCGAACCACTGTTGTGTTATATAATGAGTGTTCTCTAGAATACTACTGTGGAACAACTTCCTAATATCAGATATAGAGCGTCGGCCTTGATGCTAGGACTCACATGTGGAAACTGTCTTCAATTTGTTAAATATGCTTAAAATGTTTCATAATCTAAATATTTTTGTACATGCCATATTTTATACATCGGTCAATGGCAAAATCCTCTGCCCTCTTTCTTGGATCCGATGAACCTCTAGAAGAATAAATTATTAACACCCACTTGTAGAATATTAGAAAAGTAAAATGGAGGCACTGACTGGGATCCAACTTCTAAATGAAAAAAAAAATACTTTAAATGCCTGGCATAAAGAAAATTCCAAGAGACAAACTGATGTCTTTGAGAGTTGCCCACGAATAAAAAGACCAGTTCAATGAAAGTGATTCAGCAGAGGAAGAGAGCTTTAGAACGCTTTTATATTTTAGGGACAAAAAAGGGGATTCCAGAAAAAGTTTTGTTAATTTTGTGATTTGAAAATGGGATCAGGAAATTTCTTTCAAACCTATCACTCCTGATTTCAAAGAAGAGTCTAGTATAGTTTAAAGGGAGGAAGAGGAAAGACTTGGAGTTAAAATATATTTAAATGAAAAGAAAGATATGATAGATTTATCATCATAATTTCCGTTTTCTGCATAATTCGCACAACTTGCCCAGTGTTACTGACAACCCAACGAAGATGGAAACTCAGTTATAGGTTTTTTTTAAAACAAATTAATTTAATAAAATTCTTTGACTGTTCGGATTGATACAGAGTAATTAAAAAACAATATTTAATTTTAAATATATCAAATATTCAACACATTTTCAAATAATATAATAAATATCAATCATGAAAATTAACATGAAGCAACAGTATTACAATCCTTAATAATAAAAGGAAAAATATATTTATGTGAGGCAAGTTTAAGGCTCAATTAAATTTCAAATTAACACAATGATTAGATAGTAGAGATTATCTACAGAGTTACTTCAAGAAAGAAAACTTCTTGCTTGTTGTTTTAAAGACTTTTTTTCTAAATGTTTTCCCTTCCATTTGTAAAAGTAAATGAGTTCTCGTGAAATGCTCTTAATAATATTGAAATGTTATTGATCAATGTAAAAACATACCAAATGTAAAATATTACAAAGACTTTCATGTGACCATACAAATAGATTATTACAAAAATATTAAATCAATGAAACCAAAGTATGTCGTCCCAAGTAGAAAAAAATTTTGATCATTATCACAAATGTTATTTACAATTAAGATATTACTAGAAGACTTTTACGGGTGCAGCAAAATAATCATCGCAAATAATCATTAATCAAATAAAAATTTTGTTTCATTTTTGAACACTTTTATAAATATGAATAACATATAAAGTTTTAGTTTTAATGTAGCTCGAGTCCATAGCAGTTTTTCAAGTCATTTGTATTTATTTTCTTTCCTCTTTTACATACATATTGTTCATACAATTATACGCTTCATAGTATCAACAATAAACATTGACAAATATGGAGCAGAATACAGAATATGAGACACTGGCTCTCTAATGCAAGGGGGAAACACAAATATTCTAAACAGGAGAATTACATCATGTGGAATAAAATTACAACAACCCCCTACGATGAAGACCTTCATCACAAGTTATAATTCAAAATCAAATACGTAAATACTGATAATATATATCAAATGTAACGTTCATATTACAATAACAATTATTTGAATTGATCCAAACAATTTTTAAATTAATAAGCTCAACGTTAATGACAATTAACATTAAAAAGTCAAATTCTAAAAAGGAAATCATTTATTAGCACAATAGAACGCAATTTACGAATTAGTTAAATAGGATGTTTTATTAGACTTGTAGCCGTCTTCAACATCAAGCTTCTTACCTTCCTATTACGTTCTTAATGTAGTTTTATGATCTCGGCCATTTTCCAAAGCAGACGGAGAACATTTTCTTCACCTAATAAGACTAGATTGTTTGTATTAAATACAGTATTCACTTTAATACTGTACTTATACAATTTGAACCTTTTAATTGTAAAAGATATTTCCTTTTCTATATTGTTTCCAAAAATTATTTAATAATTTCTTTCCGTGGAGATATCTCTTAAGCATAATTTTCCGAGTACTTCACACCCTTTTAAATGTTGATTTACCAGCATGGTTGGGTAAGGAAGTCAGTCTGATTCTTACTAGACAATAAGCAGGATTGAGAGGAAATAGTTCGGATGATTCGTTGTAAACCTAAGTGGTCTAGAGTTAATTACGGATGATTCGTTGTAAACCTAAGTGGTCTAGAGTTAATTCTATGTTTGATAGAAAGAGTTGTTTTCTATTTCTCTACTGTTACAAAGACTTTTGCTAATATTTTCCTTAAAATAACCTTTATCATTTTCCCCATTCTCTCTCAGTAACCAAGCTGCTCTTTCGACAATGAACTCTCAGGTTATTCTTTGTCTCTCAAAATATTCTTTAACAGATGGTTTAGAAATATTTTCATATAAAGTTTTAAGTCATTGATCAGTTTTCTTAAATATTTTGGCATTGTCCGAATGGGCAACACGGCAAAAATCTCAACTTTAGATAAAACGCCTAAACGTTAAAAAAATATTTTGAGTATTCAAATTTGTCACAGCTCTGTGTGTAGTGCATGAGTAATAGCATAGGAGAAGAAGCGATACATATCTTCTCACAGCCTTTCATGATCTGGAGAAATACACACCAGTTATTTCAAATGGGTTTGCGCTGCTGGGGTAGCCTAATAATTTATGGTCGCGAAGGGTGGTTTTCGTCGAGTGGAACGTTTGGGCCTTGATGCCACCAAAGACTGCCGTATAGCCTTGACTAATGCAAGTTAAATCCCCATTCTGGCATGATATGGAAGTTGAGAGAGGGAGATGCCAGTTCAGGTGCCGTCCTCATCACTTGACTGAGGTTCAAAATTACGAGGTCCGTCTTCAATTGCCCTCATGTAGCTACTAGTGAGACGTTAATCAAACAAACCAACCAATCAAATGGGTTTTCTTTCTGAATTCTATCAGATGAAGGAGAAGAAAATACTTGATTCCCATGTTTGGTCTTAAATTTTCTTGGCAATTGTACAAACACGTTTTTACAATTTGTACAAAGAATCAAATACTTTTTTCGGAGCTCCGTCAATGCATTAGTAACATCCAACTGATGAAGATTGTAATGTTTTAAAAATAACAATTCCTGAAATCTACATTTTCCAGGAAGAATCCAAGGATGCTTTTACAAAATAGTTAAAATTAAAGTGTTCTAATGTGCCATCTAAACAAATAATTCTATCATCTGTTATCATTAAATTCGTTTCATTCAACTTCAAGCTTTATTATATTATGGATTTCATTTTTAGCAAGTGTAAGTCTCTTTCGAACTTTATCTTTTGTACAGAAGCACCCATTGTTTATCTGTATTCAGATTAGTTCTAATGTTGTAAGGGTTACCGGAGCATTTTCTACCTATTGATTTACAGTTATGTACAAAAGGAATGATAAAAGATGTTATTTTCAGGATCCTCTGTAAATTACGGTGTTTATCAAAATTCGTCAGATATTCTACCTTTTCAATATAAGTTAAAAACAAGACACTCCGCTTCCTTTCCTTTTCAACCTCTTCTATACTGGTATTGATAAATGCTGTCGGATTTTCATTTCAGAGGTCGTGTTCTTGAAGCCATGGTGGTTCTGAACACTAAAGATATAATTAATTAAAGCATTTGTCTTTATTTCACGAGTTGTTTTGTCCGTCAGATTACATATTCCATTACAATAATTCCAGTTTTTCAGCTCAGTTCTCTTCTTTATTTCAGATATTCCATTTCGTATGAAATTCTTCCGTTAAGGAGTGACACCTTTGATTCAGTGAAGGCATATTTAGGTGAATCGGCTCACCAATAGATATTATCTTTCTTGAGAAATGGAAATGTTTTTTTTTAAATAAGAACATGATCTAGCTGCAATTAGGTCCTGTAAGAATTCTGAACATGGTATTGATATTTCATCAAGGGTGCTAATCAAAACTTCGATGTAAAAAAGCTAGTGGCACAATTTTTAGAATTTTTCATTCGAAAGTACGTAAATGCACCATAAGCCCTTGTGCTTGCGTCTGAAAAATATGAGGACTTTAATTTCAGCTATTTGTAATTCGTCAAAGTGAGGTATTGTTCATTGAGATTCCTTAATAAAGCAATTTCATTCAGCTATTCTTTAAACAGCATTTCGAATTTTTATGGAAGATAATCAACCCAATTAAAACCATAGTAATGGTATTAAGAATTTAATTCTAAGAGTAGAAATCAAACCAAAAGAGTCAAACAGTACGCCTCTCGTATTTAAAACTGATACCTCTAAACAAAAACATAGCTTTTATTGTCGAAAACTGGTTTATTTTTTACTTTAAGGAACCGTTTCTGTTATTCCATAACAATCATAAGCCTTTGAATGGAGTAAAATAGAACTTAGGCGTTGTTTGACCACATTCCATTTGATTCTTCTAAATTTTATCTAAAATCGAAGAATTTGATTATCAGCTAGTAAATTCCTGCTAGCTTCTACGAAAATAATTTTGGCTTTGTTGATCACTGAAGCAAATTCCTTACATGTTGCACCACTAATCAGATCGCAGACGTACAATCCTTTTAATATATAAACCATAGAACGCCAGTGTTCATACTTCTTTAAGTATACTAAGGAGCTCTTTTTATTCGCAAAATTTCAATAGCCCCTTCTTTGACAATCATAAAAACTTTAAAAATTTGCTGTCCTCTTCAACTATTTTTATTCCCAAAAATACTCTTTCAATATATGCATAAAAGGTAGTCTTATTTTACCTGAAGTTAAAACTATTTTAACAATTCAGAGTTCAAATTTGGATCACTATCCAAACAGTCGTTATAGATTTTGACTGCCTAGATTTAGATGAAGTATGTTTTACTGTTCTGATCTTAGAGCTTTATTTTGATTTTTTTCTAGTATAAAATATCCTACGTGTTTATCCCAATCTAAACCAGTCATAATATATTCAATAATATCACTTTGTAATTGTTTTTAAATAACAACTTTATATCGTAAATATAAATCATTATTATATTGATTTTATTTTTTAACTAATTAAACGTCTGGCTGCAATTTTGTAATTACTATGTATTTCTTTAATGTCCTCCATCCAAAGCGATTTTGTTTCATTACTTTTATTTTAATTCAATATATTTTGTTCAAATATTTTATTAATATCAGAAAATGTTCAGGAAATTTCTTTATTCCTTCTATTTCAATTATTTCTAAATCCCAAAAGCATTTTAGCTCTTCGTAATATAGATCCTTGGAAGTTGCTGTTAGAAGATTTACTAAGAGTCCAATACAATTTGAATCCAACTTCCTGTCTTATATTAAAAATCCAAACAAGCTATCTGTTGTACGAGTAGTATCTATGTTACGAATTTGATGCACCTTTCTCCTAGTACACCACAAATATAAGCCAATCTAATCAAAATGTCTATACCTTTCGGAGATCCTACTTCAGCTTATTCTACACCGTATTCTAAAGCACTATTTCTGACTTATTGTGAAAGGATTTCTATTTGAGCCTGTAAAATCAATTACTACAGCTTCTAATTTAATCACTTTAAATGAGTTGGATCTATTTTTAGCAAGCTTATTTCTAC
>BMAW01092542.1:10503-29098 GCA_019974015.1 Nephila pilipes | reverse complement strand
AAAAAAACCCTCAATAAATTTTTATAAAATATACCATTAATTTAGAAAAAGACATTTGCTTTCGATTGTAATAATAATGAGGAAAAAGGATTTGTTCTTTAAATATCATTTTACGTACACTTTGAGTGAAATTATAATATTTTGAACAAACTCATCATCATCAAGTCACAAAAGTTATAAATATCAGATTCCAAGCCTAACCGATATGTTTTCTAAAGACATTAAATTATCTAGTTTTGTATAAGAAAACCTTATTCTTATCGATAGCAAGTAAACAATTTGAATAAAAGCGAATATACAGTACCTTACATTAAAATCTATTATATTAATTTATAGATGGGAATATAGTAAAAATGTTCAAGTCGTATTGAAGATAAATATTGAAAAAACTGTTACAGATAAAAAAAAAAAAATATTCTTGAAGCATATCGATGCTGAAAAATCTTTTTTAATCACAAAATTAGATCTCCGTAATATGTATAACCCGTCATATGATAGAAGAAGAGCTTCACTTCACAAATGTTTCCAGACAACAATTAAGAATATCGGAGATAACTAAAAAAAAAACAGCTAAAATGCTATATTCAACAAAGTATGAGTTCAAACCAATCCAATAGCTACTATTTAAGATGATCTAAAGGAATTCTGTACTAAATCTAAAGGATTAAACAGTTTTATCATCAGATATGTCCCTAAATTCCTAGTTTCATTTAAATCACGCCATGTACCCAAATTTATTCGTCGTTGAAATTCCCTAAGAATTACTTATATTTTTAGATAAGAAACAAGAAATCTAATATCAATCTTTTTCGCCACTATTTGAAAAGTTATATACACACCTTGTATAGCAAACAAAGCGTTGATATTTCTTGCAATAATGATTCACCTTATTGTCCTTTTCAATACAATTGCCTTTTTTTAAAAGAAGGGAAGATTGGGTGTGGTGTTGTAAATGACATTTTTGAAGCAATGCATTTCGTTAATTTTTGTGCAAGTACGGCGCTTTCACCTCAATTGAACGTGCCTTCTTCTTACACATGTTTAGTTAACTAAACATCTACTGGAGGCTTGAATCGTTAAGTTTTCTTCGACTAACCCTTTACGTTAGTTAACATAAGTTCATATCCCTTTCTTTGAAGTTCCAGTTTAAGCGTAGATAGAAACTCCTTTGAAAGAATCTGTAATTAGGAATAAGTTATAGTACAAATGACAAGCCTCCCTAATCATGAGAAGTCGACAAATACTCTACTTTTTACTATAAAAGTTATTAGTTTAATTAGGTTTATTTCTTATAAGATAATTTAGACTTTTTATATCGGTATCCATATCACAAAAACGGAAAAAGTGAGGGAACATAAGGACCCATCAACCTCTTAGGGGAGAAATTATAAGCCTCCTTTCTGAGATAAACTCTAACTCATGCATATATCTCCTGTTCTATTCAATATGATTTCACTTGAAGGTATATGGTTGAATAATTTAAGAACAAATTCGTTTGTTAATAGACTTCTCAGCACATGTTGCTGGTCAAACCTGACGTTTTCCCATTGACGGTTTAAGAAGGGGTGATTCATGTCAGTAATTCCTATGAAGGTTCAGAATAAAAAGATTAATTGATTTGAACTGTATTCGCAATAAAGAGCTTAGTTCCTCCAACGTCAACTTGAAAATTTCTAATTATTGTGTCATTTGCTTTCTATTCGCATAAAATAAGATATTTGACACATTTCAAGAAAAATTATCAATTCAAAACAGCTAAAATTAAGAAAAATAAATAATACAATTTTTTATTACGTGACATTTAATAATTACTCTTATGTGATAGAATTTGAAAAGTTTTTGTTATTTCTTTTCAGCAATATGTACATTTCCTTGTTTCTGATTTTTTTTTTATATACAAAGTATTTCATAAAGAAAAAAAATTTAATTTATACTTTACGCAAGTGTGAATACTTGACCTTTGCGACGATGGATTTTTAAAGTAAAACTCATCTAACTATACAACAAGGAAGTACAATTTTTTTTTAATTAGGACACACATTGTACCGGATGCAAAACAGCATTTTCAAGTATTTCAAAACTTATCGTACCTCAATTTCAATAACTTACTTAGCTCAAACGCTCTTAGTGGTTATTTAGGTCAATATTAATTAAATTCCGCGAACCTTATAATCACATAAGCAATCAAAAATCATTTCTACCATAAATAAAATAACATTTCTAGAACACTATCAAAAAATGCGCACGCAATACACTGAGAGAACCATCTACTACATATTTCAGTCAGGTATACTTTCAAAAATCACTCCGTATTCACTGTCATCACTCTCTAAACATATTTTTTATGCTTTTATGAAAGAGAGATGTCTGTGCTTAGAGTGAACCCTCTAATTTTTTTTCGTTAAATGACATGTTATTTATTGAAAAATAAAAATAGTTATTTATCTTGGGGATTTGAAATTTAAAGAGGGAATTATATTGATGTCCCTCAATTTGCAATATAAACCACTTATATCAACTGAAAAACCCAAGTTTCTTTCACGGTTGGAAGATGAAAAATTTAATACATTTTTGTCTGATATCAAGCATGAGGCGTTCATTGTGATTTTAATGGGGAAAGGGGAGAATGAAAGAAGAAATCCGTGATGAAATTATGAATGATATTCTCTCCGAAGGTACTCAGAATTATTTCCATCGAATCGAATACTTAACACATGAAGATGTTATCCAAAAAAAGACCAGGCATAGCTCGGCGCGTCTCAGAAGCACGATTTCAAACAGAACCGAAGTAATATTGGCATAAATAAACTAAATTATAACAATGAAAATCCGAAATATTGTACTACGATTTTTAATTCAAAGTACAGGGGGCGAAATATTACCGATACAAACCGTGAAAATCCTTCAAATAAAAATGCGCAAACAGAAAAAAAATGTGTATCTGCGTTCGATGTAATAAGTCGCATCTCATTGTAGTTTTATGAACGCTGTTGGCCGTACTTGTAATAAACGGGACCATATCAGCACATCTTGCTCATGTAATAAACGTGCTGCGGCTAAATGCTTTTATAAACCTGAAGTAGGCAGTGGATTTCGAGGATGAACATTTGTCTGCAGAAGCTGAGTCTAAAAATCCCTGCAATTGATTGATTTGAATATTGAAACTTTCGACATCGCAAGTCATGTTTTACGTGTTCAGAATTCTACCTCAGCTTTCACTCCTAAATTGGCAGCGGGTAGCCTAGTAGTCATGATCCCGGATTCGTGGTCGGCAGTGTTCGTCAAGCCTTGAAGCTACGAAAGACCCGCCACTTGGTACTGATGCACCGACCGATGACACGCAAACTGACACACGTTAAATCTGTTGAGGCTCCAAGCCCTCCCGTGGCGTGGTGTGGCAGTTTGGAGAGAGAGATGCCAGCTCAGGTGCCGTTCTCGTTACTTGACCGAGGTGAAAATTACGAAGTCCGTCAGTAATAACCCTCGTGTCGCTTCTAGTACGACGTTAATAAAACCAACAAACAAACCAATCTACTCGTAAAATTATAGCTCAACTTAAAATAGAAAATAAGGATAAAAGTATAGAGTTAGATATGGATGCAACTTACGCAATGATTTCGAGCCCCACTTATAAGAAAATGGAAAATTGACAATGAAATTCTTTCTTGTAAGAAAATACAGAGATTTACAGTTATTTACTTACAATCCCTAAACAATACCATTGCTAGGCAGAATTAAAATTTATACAATATGCAATGAGAAACGATTTATTGTAATATGCCCATTGCCGGCGGAAATTACGATTTAATTTTGGTTCTTCATTGGATGTATACGAATGAGGTTAAATTATACTCTCAAGACATTGTGACATTGGGCTATTCGCAGTTTCTCTTCACTAACCTTGGGGACTTTTAATTGAGATTGATTGCTTTTGCTAAACAACCTTTGCCCAACCAAAAATGAAACGTGAATATGTAGATAGAAAGCAGGTAGAAATGAAGTGAAGCGGGAGTTAGGAAATATATAAACTCCGACTGAAAGTCGCGATGGAGAAGCTGAAGTGGAAAGAGACTAAAGGAGAAGGAAAGAGAGGCTGAAGGAGAAATGGAAAGAGGTTGAAAGAGAAGTGGAAAGAGACTGAAGGAGAAGGAAAGAGAGGTTGAAGGAGGATTTGGAAAGAGAGATTGAAATAGGCGATTGGATTAAAGGTGTAGAGAGGGCTACATTTGTTGCGGAATTTGAGTTGCAGTCGAGGAAGGCTTAGTGGTAAGAGTCTATTAGATTACTATTGGTGGGTTGAATTAGGTTAGTAGAAATCTTCCCGGGGATAGCATAAATAATTGTTGTTATATTAATTAGAAGTTAAGAAATTCCGTAGATATTGTTCTAGTATTTCTTTGATTGACTTTTTGTATCTTAATGTTTAATAATTGAGTTAGCTATGACACAAGAGCCAGCCTGGAACAGGCCGGCGTCACAACATTCTCGAAGACGAACAAAGTTCTTCAAATCAAACAAGTACGCTGGAATACGCTGGAATGTTATTCGAGCACATAGGCCGCGGAGCGGCCCTTAAGCTCGGGTCGGTGAAATATAGCATTTGAACATTGAAAAAGATGGTGTTTGAGCATTCTGATTTTAGAAGGGAAATAAACTTTCTGCATTAACTTTATTCAAACACTTATAGATACTCGACCTAATAATACAGAAATTTTTAAGAAAAATAAATAAATAAATACACACAGATATATAAAGCGAGAAAATTTTGAATGTATTTTAAATACTTGAATAATTGTTTTTAATTTTTTTTGTAAAGTTTTCAAAAGTTTCTTAAATTTAGTAATATATATTTATACAACGTAAGTGAGCTCAGCATACTGTGTGTGTATGAAAATTTATTTTTTCTCCATCTGCGTTATATATAGACATAAAAGCTCCTAATAACTGACTGTAAGAAGATTCTTCACTACATCAGTTCTGAGTGCGTACACTAAATTCACGCAAACATTTTGCAAGGTTCGATATCATTTCTCGAATATTTTCTGGTAAATGAAAAATCAAAATCGCGCTTTTTCGAAGCATTTATACTGTTGGGGCTAAGGAAATGTGTTTTCTCCACATTTTAAACAAGAGAAATGAAGATTAAAGAAATACATTATAGTTAAATTAATTTTAATGACTAATTAATTAAGCTATAACGCTACAAAACTACGGCAATTAATCAAAACTATAAATATGATATCGTTAATGTGTTTTTTTTCCCCTCAGAATAAAGGATATCAGAATATTCAGTGGTCACGTTTGCTCAATTTTTACATTCCAGTTTCAGGAATTTTTCCTGAAAGCGTAGGTATTCTTTCAACCTCCTTTCTTGCCCAATCAGAAGGGCCAAACAAAGTGCCGAGTGATAGAAAATACGCAAGAAGCCGAAATTAAAAGAAACATTTAGTTAAGGTATTATAGAAGTTAAAATAAGTTCTGTTCAAAAAAAAAAATATGAGACAAATGTAATTCCTATTTGATTAACTGTTATTAAAAAAATTACATTTAACGTAGAAATCTTGTATTTTGATAATATTTTTAGACTAATCGAAAGAAATTTTATCCTCACCGTACATAGGATTTGTTCATTCAATAATTCTCATTTCTATAAATCCATAAAAAATTATATCATCATCTTTTAATCATATGAAAACCTAAAACCAGTCAACTAATAAGAATATCTTATTATTCCAAATACCTAATAAGTAACTGCCTAGAAAATATAATGAAATTCGAGATATGCTAATCCAAACTAGCATTCTGATAGCCAAACAATTTATACACAAAATTACGAATGTCCGCAACAGACAGAATCAAGATGGGCTTTCATAGGTCTATTCGTGTAAAGCAATAAATTTTAAATTTTTTGAGGTAATACACAAACCATAATAGTGCACGAGCGAGCAAAAACAAGTCTTAAAGCTTGCCTATTTCGCAGTCGCTTAAATTATAAATATTATAAAAGCCTCCTGCATCTTAAAAATAATATAAATCTTTCACTCAAATCGAGAGTGTAGTGCAGTGGAAAGAGCATATCTCTTATGTTACTAGCGAAAGTGAAAAAATTCTTCTTCGACTGTTAAGAATTTAAAACAATACTTTTGGGGTGAAAACTAATGTTCTTCAGTTGATTTATAAGCAGGGGATAGTACCTCTTATGTCTTATGCATCGAGAGCTTGGGGGCATGCTTTAAGAAAGAAAGTTAATAGTAGACTTATTAGGAGAACGCAACGGAGGTTTTTACTTCTTGTCATTAAAGGATACAAAACTCTTAGTTATGAAGCAGTGTTTGCGATTTCTGGAATGCCACCCATTGACTTGGCTATTTTGAACAATCTCGATGTTCGGGAAAGCTTTTTGAGTTCCAGCCTTGGCACGCTGGATGGGGCGATTCCAATTTCATTATTACCACACCCTTCATGCAGAAAGCCTATCACTTTTGTAACTTATTCTATGAAGTCCTTCAAGATTATAAAACTATTTCACGGATGGGAGTAAATTGAATGGAAAAGTTGGTCTTACCTGCGTTATTTACGAGGAAGCATTTGAAAAAGCTACTTTCCAGCATCGAGTAAGAGACGAATGCTCTGTTTTTCAAGCCGAACTACTCTGCATTAATCTTGCCTTAAAAGTGATTCAGGACTCTCTCCGCCAGGGCTATACTCTCAATTTTCTTATTTGCACCAACTCCTTCTCTTCGCCTCTTTCTCTGCGAATTATAAATTCTACAGAAAACTTGTTGTGAAAGTTCAGTCTATTCTGTACAACCTTGAAGACTGTGATATCCGCTTTTCTTATGTTCGGGGCCATAGTAGAAATCTCGGCAATGATAGAGCGGACCAGTTGGCTAAAGAGGCAACTTGTCAAGATATGAGTCTTTCGATGTCTGTGCCATCGTCCCACTGGAAGCATTTAGCTTGGGAAAGAACTGTTTCCGACTCGAACTCCAAATTCTTGGCCTCACCTAAAGCTTTGTGGACTAAAAAGTTTTTTCCAACCATTTATCAACGGCTAATGTAAGAAATTTGTTACTGATTTTAAGTTATCCTAGATTCTAACAGGACATGGAAATTTTAAGAGCTATTTATCTAGGTTTAACTTAATTGGTAATGATATTTGTTCTTGTGGTCTGGACGCTGAAACCGTGGAACATGTCTTGTTGTATTGTAATCTATATTTTTGTAAAAGAGAAAATTTTAAAAAGGAGTTAAAATGCTTAGGTATTTCCTGGCCACCTATTTTGTCTTTGTTGGTCAATTGTTCTGAAAGCCTTAATGTCTTGAGAAAATTTGTTTACTGTATAGATTTTTAAAATTTATAGTTACCTTCCTTTCTTTTTATTTATATATTTCCTCCCTTCCTTTATTTATATTTGTCTGTTTTGTGTTTTTTCCCCATCTTAATTATGTTTTTTTTATATTATTATTATTATTATTGTAAAATGTTGTTACCACTTACGTCTGTAAGCCTCATGTTATGCAATGCGGAGCATGAGGAGTTTAACAAATAAATTTATTTAAAAAAAAAATATAATGTTGATTCTATCCAACATTATAAAAGCTCAAGTTTGTGAATAATTAATTTATAAAGTTGGATAGATTCAAAGTTTAAAAGCTCAAGTTTGTGAATAACTAATTGCGTTCTTCAATGTCGAAGCAAGCTTTCCCATGTGTTTTAAACTTTATTTTCAATAGCATAACACCATTGGTATTCTGCATTTTTCATTTAAATGTTTGAATCTTGCTTGAGTTTTTGCAATTTTTAAAGAGGACCAATAATTTATATTCATTCTTTTATTTTCATATTAGAATTAAAATTATTCTGTACATATCAAAATTAACCAAAAACTAATCATACCAACTTAAAAAATCTTGAACTTGACAAAATGCATTTAAAGTTTTAATTTTTCTATTTTTGATTATTATTCGAGCGTCCGGAAATAATAATCAAACCGAAAAATATTAAAACTTTAAATGCATTTCAAACACTTAATACTTTCAACATTTTACATTCTTGCAAAATGAGTATTTCCTGTGTCATTCATACCTTTATTGGATAATGTTATAAATATTATAATATGTCATGAAATCTTTTTACAAACAATAAAACAATTCATTACAAACAATAAAATAATTCATTACAAACAATAAAACAATTCATTACAAACAATAAAATAATTCATTACAAACAATAAAACAATTCATTACAAACAATAAAATAATTCGTTACAAACAATAAAACAATTCATTACAAACAACAAAACAATTCACAACAAAACTGTTAGAATTAAAAGCAATAATTTTGTTAAGAGTTAAACATATTATTAATATCATTATGTTGTTTCAAATATTTTTTTTACCAATGTATAAACATTAGTTGTCTCCCATTATTTTTGAAAGTTACTAATAAAACACAATTATTAAATACTACACATACACACACATACTCTCTCTCTCTCTCTCTCTCTCTCTCTCTCTCTATATATATATATATATATATATATATATATACATACTGTATAACAAAAAAAAACCCGATACACCAAGAAGTTATCCGATGAAGACAAAAATTGGTGGATAGGAAAATTATGTACAGATTAGAAATTAATTAAAATTTCAGAAAAATTGAATCATTCATTCAGAGTTACATAGTAACAAAATAACGAGTTCAATAAGGTATTGACCTATCTGTAGCCTGTATATAAGCTACCATACGACGTGCCATAGGGTGATAAGGCTTCCTGATGGTGTCCTGCGGTATTTCTTTTTACATTTGCTACAAATGTCGGGCTAGATCTTCAACATTCCCTGGAAGATGCAGTCGCCTTCCCATCATATCCCAGGCATGCTCAATTGGAGAGAAATCTGGCTGCCAAAGAAGTGCTTGACAAGCTGTAAGTCAATTTATAGCAACATGAGTCCTTCGTGGTCTGGCATTAACTTGCTGAAAAATAAGGCCAGGGTACTGCAAAAGGAACGGTAGCAAACAGGTCTCAGAACGTCGTCGACATACACCTACGCTGTAAGTGAAATGGCACCCCATTCCATAACTTCTGGTTTAGAGTATGTCGGGCGTGCAATAGTGAAAGCAAGATCGACAAGCTGATCTCGGCATCTCTAGATACGTCTTCGATGATCATCAGAACATAATTGGAAGTGGGATTCGTCGCTTAACACTATAAGTCCTCAGTCAGCATCATTCAAAACTGATCGAGCCAAGCACCACTGTAATCTGGCTCGAAAGTGGGCAGGCGTGAGTGGTTGGTGAAGTAGTGGTCGTTACGAGCATACGTCTCGCTCCGTCAGCCGTCTGTGAATGGCCATGGTGGATACTAGTGTGTGGGTTGCACGTCTGATGGTTGATAACGATTAATCAGGCGCTGTGACAGCTGATCTGACAATCACTCTGTCTTTCCGTTCTGTTGTGGCCCTAGGTCGACCACTACCAACATGACGTTGCAATCTAATATTGTCCACTCATTCTTGTCAGCATCTTCTAATCACCGCATCGCTACGACCCATATGACGAGCGATTCTCCAATTTACCCAACCTACCTTTTTCAATCCAATGATACGACCTCTTTGAAATTCTGACAGTTACTCGTAAGGAGCTCGAATAATGTGGCGAGGCATTTTTCAGTCGTTGACAGGTATCCTAAATCTCAATATAATAGAAAATTTTACCATCAGATTGAGAATTGCTTCATCTATATACCTACTGATTGTGCAGTTCCGATACACTGTAGCTCCCGCTATTTCTTCATTGGCACCAAATTTCATATATATATATATATATATATATATATATATATATATATATATATATATATATATATATATATATAGAGAGAGAGAGAGAGAGAGAGAGAGAGAGAGAGAGAAATGAGCATATATGTTGTGCATTGTTTTTATTACACCCATCGTTCGCGTGAGGCCGCAGTTATCAGTTCTGAGTGCACAGTGAGCACGTAAACATACCTCGAATTATAGTCTCTCACCAAGAATTATCATTCGATGTCTTGGGCTGGGAGCTGCAAGCAACCGAAATTTTCAACGACTGGTGACAAATGTGTACGAAAATGAATGACTGCGAAGGACTCGTAATAGTGACAGCAAATACTTACAAGCAGTACGCACAGACGATATTGTTGCAGACAGGCAGGGAAGGAAGTGAGTGTCAACCATTCATCTTGTTCAGTGAGTGAAAAAACCAATTCGTGAAAATGGGGCATTTAAAATGTTCTTTTTCGAATGATTCTTTTTCCGAAATTTTGAGGTCAGCTTTTTATGCTATCTTGAGAGAGAACTTCCACTACAGCACACCCTATGGTTGCTGGCCAACCGTCACAAAACACAGCTAATGGGTGCCTTAAATTTTATCTAGCATTATCATGACGAAACCAGAAGCTTCTAAGAATTGTCGCAGGAATTCAGACATGAGTCTATATTGAAACTGAAGATATAAACGGTCATTTTAAACATTGGATACATTCTCACTCTCCGATCAAACCAACAGAAAGAGTTTATTTACTGTTCTCTGGAAGAGAAAAGATGTTCTTTTGGTGGAATTCATGGAACTTGGTACGACAATCACTGCAGACTCGTTTAACGTCTACGAAAGACAATCCAGAACAAGCGCAGAATAAGGTTTTCATCAGGCTTTGTTCTTCTGTATGACAATACAAGGACGCTCACTGCTCATGCAACAAATACAATCTTGCAGTGTTTTCAGTGGGACTGTGTTATCACCCACTATACAATCCGAACTTCGCTCCTTCTAATTTCCTTGTCTTTGCTCTCACGAAATATTTGCTAGCTGTCATATATATGTACAAAATCAGGAGCATTGAAAGTAGCACACCAAAAAGAGAGTTACAATTGCTATATTTTGCAAAGTAGGTGACTGATATCCGATATGAAAATGATCCAAGTTTAGAGTCAATGCGTATGGCATAGCTCCCGAAATTATAGTCCAAGCGTCTCGAATCTATAAATCTAACAATTCATCGTGACTAATTGTTTGTTGAACATTTACTTATCCTCCTTTTTTATCGAATGAAACATTCTTTCTCTTCATTAAGTTAACTTTTTTTTTTCAGAATTTTTTTTCCCCACTCATCGTTCTATGACTTGACATTTTTACCCAATTTCAGTCTTTCGTCTCGGGGATGTTGTAATAGTATCAGCCTTACACACATTTTCATAAATTTTGTAATAATATCTGATTTAAGACTCGTCCAAATTGGATAAGTGAACTTTTTTGTCGAAACGTTCCGAAATCTTAGGAGTACAATGACATTTCTTAGTTGATAATCTAAAAATGTATCGATCGCATCATGCTACTAAAGTCCTTTATCTTCAAAATAGTTTTTTGTTTTTGATTAAATCGTCTTATCTAATAATGGTCTTGTGAATGGCAGTTTTCGAGAGTTTCAAAACCTTAGCTATTTCTCTTTCAAATTTACCAGGGCCCTTATGAAATAAAAATTTTCTAACTGCGCCCATCAGGAAATATTTGCTCCGCTGCCTCTTCAAATAAATCCCGGATAATACAATGAACATCTGCCCCTTTGTTTCTCAAGTAATGCGGTCATGAAACACTAACGCATGCGTTATGTAATAATTCAGATGTGACATAGAATATAGTAGTTTTATCACATTTCCTTAAAATTCCTTCAATGACACTTCAATTCTTATTCAAATTTAAGAAACATGTGTATATCTTAGTAAAAATAAGATTAATTTTTGTAGTTGCAATTAGTACAAAATGTGTTTTTAAATCGTCTTTAAGAATATGTGGTTAAAATATTATACTATGTCTCCTTCCTCAGAAATGCATATTTTCGTTAGTAGTCTCTTTTTATATATATATATACAGTCACAAAAGTAAGCATGCAGAGTAATAGCGTTGATGTTTGTCAAATAATAAGAGATGTATAATCCTATTACATTCAAAATTTAAATGTATTTAAAAACAGCTAACTTAAATTTAATTTCAACACGAAATATATGGCAAAAATACAACCGTGTAATTTGCAAAAATTGTTTAACTTTAAATTAAGAAGCAATTTATTTCACAAAAATAAGTATGCAAGTAAAATAGGGAAAGAGAAAAAAAGATATTTTTTTCAAGTTTCTTGTGTAAAAACTAAAAATTAGTAATTAATAGGGTAACCTTTGGTAACAAAGTAACGAAGGGTAACGAGGTAAAGTAAATTCAAACCTCTTCATAGAACTGGTAAACGCCAACACTGTAGCACCAGGAAGTGTCTTGTCAAGACGGATACCTCCTACACAAGCATGCACGCACACACACACACATATATAATTTCTTTTAAAAAATTTCGTCTTTTAGATTTCCTCTTAATGCATTTCTAATTCTATAAGTTTTTTAAATGCAATTTTTAGTTTCCATATTTCATTTAAGTTGTACGCCATTTTGACTATAGAATGGTTGAATTTTAGAGTTTTGTTTCGGCATTTTGGCCATGGTCAACTAAATTAGATCTTACATTTTTCTTCTTTTAAATGAATGACTGAAATAAATAAATTTGAGTAGATTTAGTCGTATATATATGTCATCAAGAATATCATATTACATATGGAATTATAGATGTGAGATCGTGTTGTTTTCATGTTACTCTAAAAATAGATAGTATTACATCAAAAAAAAAATTCCTCTTCAGTATATCAAAAACATTTTTCAGATAAAACGATTTGTTATCATCGTCTGTAAAATTGAAATTTAAACGAGGAATAGAGCAATGAAAGGAATTCCAAGTAAAGATAACATTCTATTCGAATACAGTAAGATTATTCAAAAACAGCTTGCCAAGAGATTTATCGCCTAGTAGCGTGATTGGTAGTACTTCAACGGTACGTCTTTTAGTTCTTGAATTTGGCTGAAAGACAAGAAGATAAACGAAAAAACAACGTTTGAATGTGAAACTGAAGCTAAAAACTTACGAGAATTACTTAAAAAATGGTAATCGCAAACACCTGAAAATTGAAAAAAAGTAGAATTCATTTCGATCTGAGAACAGTACTAGAAACAAGGTTAGAAACTGGTCGACCATGCATATTGGGACATAGAGAAAGTCGAGATATTATTAGAAATGTCAGGGATATTTTGAAGGATAAGTGCTCAAAAAGTAAAATCTGACGTAGAAAACAATTTAGATAAATCTTATAATACTGAGGCAATTCGCCGTGTGCTAAGAAAGGCAGGATACCATGGTCGGAACATACGAAGAAAGGAATTTGTAAGCAAAGTTAATCGCAAAAGAAAACTTATGTTTGCAAAAGAGAATGTAAAATAAGAGATAATAAAAGGTTGATCTCAGAAAATTACTCTTAGGGGGAAATGTAAGATCTAATTTAGTTGACCATGGCCAAAATGCCAAAACAAAATTCTAGAATTCAATCATTCTATAGTCAAAGGCGCGTACAACTTAAATGGAATCTTGACAAGACACTACCTGGTGTTACGGTGTTGGCTTTTACCAGTTCTATGAAGTGGATTCAATTTGTTTTACTTCGTTTATTAGAAGGAGAAATGAAGGGGGAAAATATCTTTTATATACAAGAGGACGTATTTTAAATAACTTGTTATCTGGAGAAAGAAAGATTGCTTCACAACTTTATCACATATCGGTGATGATCGTAGAACTCCTCTGGCGTTTGGAGTTTAGCTACTTCCAGAGAAGGAGGAGAAGAGCAGAGGAGAAGGGAGAAGGGGGTCAAGAACTAAAGGTTTTTCAGTTTGTTCAAGAATAGAGGGGCTATGTGAGCTTTCATATGACGCTGATTCGTGGTGCCATCTATTGAGTTTCTGAGAAACAGTTTTTACAATTTATTTAGGAATACAATTAAAACTTTGATAATTAGCTTAAAAATTCTACGGAGTTCAACCCCTCCAAATAGGGAAATTTCCAGCTATACAAGAATTTGTAAATCTTCAAATAATATTTCATATTTTTCTAAGATAACTAATAACACAAAATCCAAATAAAATGAATTTCGATACTTTTCAATATTCTACATGCAGAAAAATATGTAACCCCTTTTTGAAACACTTTATCATATAGGAATGATAAAAATACTCATATAAAGCAATGAAAAATGCAAATAAGCAAATTTAGAAAATGTAAATAATACTAGACATTATAAAGAAAATTAAAAGAAGTTTACGTAAAATATAACCAGCTTCACCAAATAATATCTATTTAAATTAGATATTTAAATGGGGTTAATAGAAAAACTTTTTATCATTTCAGCTTTTTGTATTCCAGAGCTTTTCCACATGCGCTGATTCTTTTTTTTTCTCCTCTTCTCCTATTCCGATTTTCGGATTTTATTTCCTCTGTTCTTCTTAGCATCTTTAATTTGTAATTCTATTTTTCTCCTATATTTGTAAATGTGTAAGACTGAACATTCAGACATTACTTTCTTTAACTTTTCGAATGCTTCTTTCTGTTGTGTTTCCAAAACAAATAAACTTTCTTTCCATGTGAGGTCGCTTAACTGTTTCGCAATTTTCGAGTAATTTTTAATGTATTTTCGAAAATATATTGTTAATCGTAGAAAACTTTGCACTTTTTTTACGGTCGTTTATTCTGGAAGCCTTATAATTGCTAAGGGCTTTACGACTGAAGGCTTGATGGTTTCATTCTCTACTTTGTAACCAAAAAAATTATACTTTCGCATTAGGAACTGACACTTCTTGAATTTTATCTGCTATCCATATTTCTTTGCAACATCGAACACAATTTTATGTTCTTGGAGTCTTTCCTTTTCATCTTTTGCAGGAACAATAAGGTCATCCATATAAATTATTAGAATTCTTTTACGTGTAAGGTCTCAGAAAATTCTTGTGACAAATCTTTCAAAAATACCTGGGCTCGTGCTTAACGCAAAAGGAAATTTATGGAACTCGAACTGTCCATCTGGAACAATAAAGGACGTAAATTTTCTGCATTCTTCATCAATGCTGACGTGAAAAAAAATCGTTTCTTAAATCTAACGTGGAGCAGCCCTTTGCTTCTTGTAGCGTATTTAAAGCATCTTCGATGAGAGGTAAAGAAAATTTATCTTTCACGAGCTTCTGGTATAATTTTCGGTAATCGATGCATTTTCTCGAAGTTCAATCTTTCTTTTTGGTCATTAAGATTGGTCTAGCGTTTTATGATGAGCTTGGGCGTATGATGCCTACTTTGAGCCATTCTTCTATTTGTTTATTTACTTCTTCTCTTTCCGTAAATTCTAATCGGCGTGGTGATTGACAAACTGGCTCATCATCTTTTAAAGTATTTCGCATGGTGACATCGGTATTTGCCGTCTTTTCAGGCTTGTAGCTTACTGTCATTTTTGTAAGTTCTTTTTTGAACTCAGGATCTCCTATGTGATTCAGTTCTTCTTTTTCGACGTTTTTCGCTAGTATCTGTATCAAGAATGCTTGATTTCCATATTTAACTAATTCTACACTATTGTTCGTGAAGATGACTGATGCTCGTTCTAAAATATTTGAACCTATGACTGCTTAGAATTTCAGTTTTGTTGTAGGTACCACGTGGAAGTTAATGTATAGATCCATCTGAAATTCTTGTTCGAAAGATCCTACCGTAGGGACTTGAGCTTCAACTATGCCAGTTAAGAGAATTTTGTACTTCGCTAGCTTCGTTGGATCGATGATTCTTCTGCTAGTATTTTCTCATAGCAGACTGACAATACTTCCGGTGTCGATAAGTGCAGAAGCTTTCTTGTTTCGAAATATTATTTCCTTGGCGCGTAGACTTTCTTGACTGATAGTGGCACATGTTGCCGAAGGCTTGCTTCTTTCTCTCGTGAAATTCGTTGTTCTCTTCGGCTGGCTTGTATGTGGCTCTTTCGCTGAATCGTTGAATCTTCTAAGCCTAGAGTATATCGTTTGAGCGTGATTAGAAACATTTGAATATCTTTCTCTTTCGTGAATTCGATTTTGGATCCGTCGAATTGATCTCTCGTGATTGCCTGCAATGCTTCCGTGACTGGCGGATTGAGCATTGTGATGTCGATTGTAACTAGTGGTCGCTGCAGCTTGCCTACTTGATCTCTCCTGCTCGAATTTTCATGGCTATTCAAATTGTCGAAATTTTTCTGGTGTTCTGAAATCTTGTTTGCCCCTAAAATAAGTACAGACTGGCTTTTGATTTAGTTTCTTCTTGATGCCTTCGCACTCTTCTATTTTTTGTGCGAATTCGGCAGGCGAATTTATCGTTGTCCATTCGTCTAGAAAATGTTGCTTGAAGTCGGTTGGATCTCTACGTCTCATTTGATCTGAGATTATCAGTTTTATTAATTCTTCAAAACATTCGATTTTTAAACCTGATGTCCACCCTTCGAAATATGTTGCAAGTTCATGATAAAAATTGGTCCAAGTGTGGCTATAATATTTTAATGCGTGGTAAATAACTGGAGAAACTTTTCTGGCGTTAATTTAAATTTTTTTAGCAGGAGATCTTTTACGTGGTCGTAGATGTTTGCTATCTCTTCTGGTTCAAGTGCAACGATGTGAGAAATTTCGGAAGCTAAGTTTCCTATCAGATATGAAACCAGTGTTCTCTTGGAATTGTTAATCGTTGCACTTGACGATCGAATATGACTAAATATAAGCTAATAAGTTCTTTAACCTCATATTGATGGAGAAATTTGGATATTTCTTTGCCTAGTAATTTCGAATTGTCAGATTCATCAACTGTCGTGTGCAATTTGAGTTGATTTTCTAATACTAATCACTCTAGCCCTAATTAGTGATGATCTTGACTTTGTTTCTCTTCCTACTCTTATTTTCATCGTGCTTCGGCAAGAGTTTCAAGGGAACTCTTCTGCCATTTCTTCTTTCGTTTCGTTTCGGCAAGAGTTTCGAGGAGCAGTGTTTCTTCTTTTTCTTTTAGCTGCTTAAATATAACCTTAAATAATTTTTTTGTGATTTCCTCATCATTATCTGTATATTTAACGATTAAATCTTTAAGTTTCTTATCTGCCATTTAAGAGAATCAGGCTTTAGATCTAATTTTCCCACGAGGATAAATATATCTTCCCTATGTCCTTTAGCGAGGTACGACATTTTGAAATTAATATGTGAATAGTCAAATAGAATCAATTAATTTGAAAATTTATACTTCAATCGTTTTTGCGTGGTAATTATAAGTGATTTTAAAAAGAAACACGATTACTATGGTGAATTTCGTTGAATTAACTTGCTGAATAAATCTATCTATCTATCTATCTATCTATCTATCTATCTATCTGTCTGTCTGTCTATCTATCTATATCAAAAACATCATGTGAATCCAAGGATATTTGAAATAAATTGTGAAAATGTTATAAATATATGAAATGTCTTTCAGACAATTGCAATTCGTTGGTTTGTTAAAATACCTTTTTTAAAAGAATTATTTATCATATGATTCTAAAGTCTCTTTGTTGAAATTTTCTACAGAATTAAACAGATCGTGGAAGTATGTAATATAATTTATTTAGAATAGATAATAACTAAAATATATTCAGATATTCTGTGGAAAAAAACAGAGAATCAAAAATAATGCTATCGTTTATTTTGAGAAAACACTTTTAATTTGCTTAATTTAGAATTCACTAGTATACCAAACCCAATTCTTTCCCCGACAAAGTAATAAGTTGACATTGACTGAGGTTCACCGATTCCAAACAGCGGACATTGTTTAGGCGAAACGCTGAAGTTATCTCATGTGAAAGTCAGAAAGCTTATGTTCCCTAGTTATCTAGCCTAATTACTTATGCATTTATTCGTTTAAGCATCTGCAGTCACAGACTGATATAAATATCATCGCATACCAATTCATACACACAAACAATAATAATAGAAAAATGACACTCCTAGATTATGAAATCTAGTAACACAATTTGTAAAAATTTATACATAAAAATGCACTTAGAAAATAATACGTTTAATGTACGTTTGCTTCAAAATTTCTTTTCATAATTTCAAAAAATGAAATGAAAGCACTTGAGATATATTTAACGGATTGTCCGAAAATATAAATGTCTTTTACAAAACCTGGATTTAGTTGACGCAATATACGTAGACTTATCATTTTTTGAGTGCTGTTTTTTAACAGTAAAGTACGCTGGATTTTTTTTCACTTTATGGACATTCCGGAGTCGACTTCCTCTTATAGTACATAAATTAACCACGGTAAACTCTGAACGGGAGAGTGGGGGAAAAAGTGATGATCTCAAACACGAAAAAGCAATTGATGTATGTTGATGATGATGATGTACTTTTTGTTTTCACAGAAAGTTGGTAGTGGATCCTGGATGGCTGTTTTACTTGTAGATGAGACACACATCGTCGCAGAGAAACTGTAGTAGTGAATGTGGATGAAGTCTACATTATCTCTGTAGAGGGTCTGTCGTCTTTAGAAACTAGCTATTCTTCCTGTAGAGGCATATGTCCAGATTATCATTTGTAAATTTATAGATTTTTGTATATATATATATATATATATATATATATATATATATATATATATAT
>BMAW01092542.1:0-10493 GCA_019974015.1 Nephila pilipes | reverse complement strand
TATATATATATATATATATATATATATATATATATATATATATATATAGTGACAGTTCATCAGCTTCTCTTGGCCAGTCTCTTACTACGCCGATATTACGTTTCACGTCTCTAACGGTGTTAGTTGTATGGTTATGCTGCTTCGTTTGTCTGGATGTCAATCAGTAATTTCTCCGATTGTAAAGCTCCCTGAGTTATTGAAATTGCAAGAATAGTCGTCCTGCTGAAATTCACAGGCAGCTTGTTGAGTGTATGGTGAAGATGTAATGAATGATGGAAATATACTTAAATGGTATAAGACTTTTAAAGAAGGAAGAACAAATATTCAATGACCTGCTGTCATGAATGTAGTTACAAAAAGTTCATGAGGAAATTCGACGAAACTGGCGCTTCACAGATGACGAGCCTTATCAGAAATTTTCGCAAGCTTCAAGATCTTTAAGATCTGATCACATTGTTACTCAGAAACTTCACTACAAGAAATGTGTGCGATATGGGTGCCGAAATTGTAGAGAAAAAAACAAACAAAGCGAATGGTAATTTCTTGGTCCTTTTTCGAGAGCTTTCACAAGGATGGTGACGAGTTTTTGAGTGACTTTGGGATCGATGATGAAACGTGGATTGCGAACAACACTCCACAGAATAAATGTCAATTCAGTGAGTGGCATCATTCATACTCCCCAAATGCGTCCACGAAAATTCAAACGAGACCTTTCAACACGTAAAAACATTTCCACTGTTTTTGAGACCGGATTCTTCTGTTAGACGTTTAGCCAAGAAGAAGGACGATAAATGCGTAGAAGTACTTTGAAACATTATAAAGCTTTGATAATTCAAAGTTTCCAGCGGTGACTATTTCAAGCGGCCTCAAGAACAAAGACGCAGCTGGACAGTTTTCACTGGGATATACAGGATAATCCATCATACAGCCCTGTTTTAGAAAAATTCGACTTTCACCTGTTTCCAAAACTCAAGGAATTTCTTGTGGAAAACACTTGGAAACTATTGACATGTTGAAAGAAACAGTTACTATTTGGTTTTACGATCTGGCGGCAGAGATCTTTGATGATGGGATACAGATGCTGGCGTCACGACCAGACAAATGATTAAATATTGATTGTGACTATGTTGAAAAGTGAAAAATATTCATATTTTAATTATTGATGCAACTCACGCTCATAACTTAGGTTCCTCTTACTTTTTTACATAACGGTTCTTACTTAAAAAAATGACCCTCGTGCACACACACACACATATATATGTAGGATTTTCCATCCAATTATTATTAAGCAATTAATTTTATCTTTTCAATCTACTGTAAAACCAGTTCCTCCGATACTCAATAGATGTCGCCACGATTCAAGAGTCATGTGATAAGCTCATGCAGCGCCACCTATCCGAGAATAAAACTATGTGACGCTCGTTTTCGCGCTCTTCTCTTCTCTCTTTTGCCGCCACTTTCTCCGCTTCTCTTCTCCTTCGCTACCCGCGTCGGAAATAAACTTCAACGCCCGAGCGCGTTCCAACGTCCATCGCCAATATGGGTTAAATGAGGCAGTCATCTAACTTTATCTGACGAACTGGTTAACTTACTAATACTTTTCATTGTGTAAATACTTATCATTCTCCATCATCTCTCTCAATAAACAAGTAAAGCTACTGCAAGCTTCATCCTTGAATATCATCAACAACATTACATGGAATCCGAAATTACCCCCTAGACAACCAGCCCATCGCATAAGAGCAAACCAGCGTAGATTCGGGATGAACAATCTCCATCAACCCCCATTCTACATATATATATATATATATGTGTGTGTGTGTGTGTAATTATTATAATAAAGTTTTTAAAATAATAAATATTAGGCTTTTGCAAAAATTCAACAATAATTTTCAAAATTAAATAGCAAATGATTAATTTCATGAGCTTATATCATTCATGTTTGGTTTTTCTCCAGTTTTAAATATAATTTCAAAGCAAACGTAATAATAATATTTATCTTTTATTTTTTGAAACAAACCGCATTTTGTAATTAAAATAGTTTCTCTGTATATTGGGAATGCTTAAAAAATGTAGAAATTCAATATTTAGCTAATCTTTTTTTCTTACTTTTTCTTGTATTCGAAATAAGTAATTTAATGAATTAAATAAGAAATAAAAACGTTGTATGCAAAGTGTTGCAAAGAACAGATATAGCCACTACGATGCGCTTTTTTTTTTTTTAACAATTCTTAAATTACTAAATTAAATACAAGAATTGAAGTGAACGATGAAATATCGAGAATTGGAAAATTGTAAACTTTTCCGATATTAAAATTAAAGGAAACGATAAATTATTAAATTGAATATTATATCAGCTATGTGTAATTAAAATTAAAGGAAATGATCAATTATTTCCTTGAATATATTTCAACTAAATGTAAATAAAATTCAAGCAAACGATAAGTTATTAAATTGAATGTTATATAAGCTAGATGTAATTAAAATTAAAGCAAATGATGAAAATTAGAAAATTGAATACTATATCAGCTAATTGTAATTAAAACTGAAACAAATAATAAAAAAGAGAAAATTGATCCAACAAAATCAATAACCCCTTAAGTGACTAAAAAACATGATAAGATGAACATTTTAAAAGGAAATTGTTTCATGTAAGTTTGAGATAAACTGTTTTACAAGTGATGGTGCCAACTTTTTTTTAAATGTCAAGTAATTGGTTTTATTTATTTAAAAAATATATAATATTTGATACTTTTAATAAAAAATAAGAGTATATTATGAAAATATTAATTTATGTTCTATTAAATTGATATAAATTTCAAAAAAAATTTGTCATTCATAGCTTCAATGTAGTAAATCATTTTTGCCAAAATTTTATTTTGGAATATTAAGAACAATTATTAACTATGTGTTTAATTCATGTTAATATCTCATTGAAAATAACACAACGATTTTGCATCGATAAGTATCTCTTTATGTAACTGGTTGCAAACTTTTAAATGTTTCACGTCAAGTAAAAATGACATTCATGTACTCAATATGTACCATTGAAATAAAAGTCAATATGACATGCACATATATAATATGAATCCTTTAAATAAAACTAAAGTATTCATATTGCAGTTTGGAATAAAATCTGTGTTTCCCACGTTATTTCCATGACATGCGCAATTCTAAAATATTTTTCGGATTATCTCGAAAGAGATTGCATATGTAAACGTTTGAATCCCACTATTTCCTGTTATTCCTAAGGGTCTAGCTGAAACCAAAAAATTTTAAAGAAACATCTCTAAATACGAAAGCGTCTCTTGGTAAGAACATTTATAAATGTAATATTATTTTGATTTAATGCTCTTTCAAATAATTATTCTATCACATCAGGGTTTTAAATAAGCATTTTTAAATCGAAATACTCTTTTTTTTTTGCAGAAAACGAGTAATTTATATTTCTTTGAATGCTCTTCACTTGGCTACTAATATTCAGAAACTTCACATTTTAAAACCTCAAATATTTTATCATTATAATATAACTTTGCAGCTAACGAAAGAGCACATTTCTTTGATCAAATATCATTTACTTAATAAAAAAGTAAATAATTTTCATCTTAAATTCATGCACAGTTTTATAAGATATTAAATGTATTATTTTTAATAGTTAAAATTAAGATAATAATTCAAGAACAAAGCAAGTTTAGGACATTTTAAAAAACTTTTCTTTTCCGAAAGAGAAATTGCTTCATTCTTTTATTGTTTTATTGGAAACTATTTTATAATAGTTACAGAATGGCTTCTAAATCAGTCATAGAATGTTTATACATTCTTAGTCAGAAAGAATCACTCGATAAGTAAAGGGATATCAAAGATTTTTGACATATAATTTTAAATAAACTATTATTTGATTCGGAAGAAAGCCAAATCGATTAAATAAAGCATATGTTTTATTTTTAATTTTAAAGTTTCTTTTTAAATCCTCGTCTCTAAAAACTTTAAATGAAATACCTTCAAGAAAAAATTATATAAAAAGAAAATTTAACATTGCTGAATAATTTTCGTTTTTTGAAATATTTTGTAACAAATGTTGTGCCGCCAAAGGACAAATCTACTCAGCCTTCTGCATAATATCATAGCCTTAATAAATTTTGGAAACGTTTCTAAATCCTTGATTTGCACCTGTGATGCTTTCTTTTTTTCCATGTTTCAATCAATAAAACAATAATTTATACCAACAGTAACTACTATATAAGGATCGTGAAAGTAAAATGCATTCCCTTTCTTATATTTAAATTTAATGGCAAGATTCGCAACTTGAGGTAGTTCTTTTTTGTGTTCAGCTGATTGTTATATCGATTCCTAATCATTAATTTGAAAATAAAATAAAAAAAAATACTGAATTGATCGAATAATGAAAATAATGCAAATGAATTCATATGAATTTAATAGTGAAAATATAGAAAATATTTAAATCGTATACTATCATTTTCCTGAATTCAGTTCGAATTTTAAATAAGCTTATTTACACGGACATTATGAAGTCGAATATTTGAGGAATATTTTCATATTGAAAAAAAAAAAAAAACGTTCTTTTAGTAGAGTAAATATACTGCTGTTTGTAGAAAATGCAACACCATGAAAGAATCATCAGAATCAAATGAAATTTAATGCAGAAATGACTTGTACTGATACAAATAAATGATGAAATTTTCAAAACAAAAGAAACAAATTAAGCGTCCGAAATCAGTATTTGGTGCAGCCACCATGCGCTGCAATAAGTGCTGCTATACGACGTGGCATGGAGTCAAACAGATGTTGAATATCTGCTTAAGGAAGAGAATTCCATATCGCTTGTATGCGCAACCAAAGTTCGTCTTTGGAAACTGCAGGACGCGGATCACGAGCGAGACGCCGACCAACCATATCCCACACGTGCTCAATAGGCGACATATCCGGTGAATAAGCAGGCCAAGGAAGAAGTTGCATGCGTTGTGCTGAACAGAAGTCTCGAACAGTCCGCGCAACATGTGGGCGTGCATTATCCTGCTGAAAGATAGCTCCAGGGATGCCTTGAAGGAAAGGAACGACTTCGGGCTGTAGCACTTCACGGACGTACCTGTTGCTATTGAGATTACCCTCAATTCGTATCAAATTGGATCGTCCATGATACGAAATCGCACCCCAGACCATAACTCCGGGTGTTCGACCACTATGTCGTTCAATAATACACTCAGGAAGGCAGCGTTGACCGGCATAACGTCTAACACGAACACGGCCATCATGGGTCCACAAATTGAAGCGTGATTCATCTGAAAAGACAACTTGGTGCCAATCAGCTCGCCTGTCTCTGTGCTCAAGAGCCCACTGCCGACGCAGCCGTCGATGATTCGCCGTGAGGGGAATCCTGTATAAAGGCACCCTTGCACGCAATCCACGGCGCAGCAGACGACGACGAATTGACGAAGCCGACAATTGTACACTTGTAGCAGTAGACCAACGTGCTGCCAGCTGCCTGGAGGAAGCTGTGCGATCATTCACCGCCATGCGGAGCAGGTGTCGATCATCGCGCTCTGACGTCACCTTCTGTCGTCCAGTGCCTGTTTTTCGAGTTGTTCGGTGCTCGTCGGTCCACTGCTTCCAAACTCGCATCACTGTGGAACTGTTCCGCTGCATACGAGCTGCTATTGCGCGATAGGAAAATCCTCCTTCTCGAAGGCCGATTATCCTCCCTCGTTCAAACTCCGTAAGTTGCTTGAATTTCTTATTCTTCCGTCGTGGAGGCATACTCAGGTCTCACTAAACGTTTGCCACTAACAAATAATCATAGACTTTTTTCAACGTCCCGCTACAGCACTTTATTTATACGCTTTCAGCATCAATTCAGAGGGCGCTGCGCGCGCCGCGCACGCGCGATGGCTCTGAAACTTTATTAATTTGCATAATATCCTATAATTGACATTTGCTGCGAATTTCATTTGATTCTGATGATTCCTTCATGGTGTTGCATTTTCTACAAACAGCAGTTTATTAATAAGAGTTTCTGAATCATTCGAAGATTCTGTAATATAGCAACAAATGTTCACTTCTTAATACTTTTAAAATTAAACCAAATTTACTTTTAATCTTTCTTCACATTAATAAAATTTAACTGACCGATAATTAGTTCATTACTAATTACTTTGAAAAAAATTAATAAAGGTGTCTGGTTTCTACTTTATAAAAAGTTTTTACGAATAAGAGAAAATAATTAGTTTTTCGTAAGAGCTCAAAATTTGTAAACCCTTCGATGCAAATTTCCGTCTCAAATCTTGAAGAATTAACCGGTGAATATGACAAGTAATATATTGATGGGTGACCTTTTCTTTGTTTTCAATTTGGTTCTTTGTGACGGAAAAAAGCATTTGAATACATTTATTTCTTTGACTTAAAGATATTTATCACTTCTGTGACGAATGATTTTTCAGAATCAATTCAAGTTCCTGTACGATAACAGGAAAATTTTTACTTAATCACTTATTTCTTTCATAAACTTCTCAATCTAAAACTCAAAGATACTTAACTTTTGATATACTGATAATGTTAAAATGACCCATAATTGGATTGTTTGTAATATGCATATATAGAAAAAAAAATAAACAGAAAATTTATTGTTCGATTATTTTTGGCGAATTACTTCTACTTAATTGCTATATGAATGCATATGCAGCGCGTGGCTTTCAAAATTGAGTGCACACCATCACTGTGTTTTTGAAGGATTGGAACAATATTAAATATTCACTTAAATTAAGTACTTATATGATCAATAAAAAATACATATTGTAAAATGTATTATACTGATAAAAAAGGAAGAATGAATAACATTTTAAATAACACTTTTTTACGTAAAGGATTCGAATTTCTGGGACACAAAATTGAATACACACCCAATAAAATTTGGAATTACTCTACAATTATATTTTGAAATGATTCAATATACACTGCTGGCCACACAAAATGCAACACCCAGAAGAACCAGAGATATCACTGCGAAATTTATGTGGCAGATAACATGTAGTACAAAAATTAAACGATTAAAATTACCACCTCTTGTGAAGTGAGGATGGTGACAAAATCAGTGATTAGTGTAGCCGCCATTGTTGACTATAACCGCTGCCACACGCCTCGGCATAGAATTAAAGAGGTTTTGGATGTATCCTTTGGCTACAGCGGTCCATGTGGCTTCCATATATTGCCAAAGTTGATCAGGTGTAGCAGCGTGTGGTGTATCCCGGGCCAGTCGCTGTGCAAGCATGGACCACACGTTTTCGATTGGTTATAGATCGGGAGAACAAGCAGGCCAAGGAAGCAATTCAATCTGATGGGTAAAGAAGAACTCTTGAACATTGCATGTCACGTGTGGTCACGCATTATCCTGTTGGAATATGGCTGATGGCACGAGCTGAAGGTATGGGAGGACCACGGGTTCCATCACCTCAGAGATGTAGCGCTGGTTGTTCAGTGTACCGGTAATGCGTACTAGAAGGGTGCGGGAGTGAAATCCAATACTACCCCAAACCATGATACCGGGTTCAGGACCAGTGTGGTGATGCATAACGCAACAGTTCAGCAGCCTCTCACCACGGTGTCTCCAAAATCGAATCCGATCATCATGACAGGCAGAAGCAGTATTCGTCAGTAAACACAATGTCGTTCCATTCCGTTGTACATGTCCACCGTTCATCACCCCATTGGCTTCGCAAACACCTGCGGTTTCGAGTCAAGGGTAAACGAAGCAATGGACGCTTTGAGGACATTCCACTCTTCTGCAAACGGCGTCGAATGGTACGAGCGGACACCGAATGATGCATAGCAGACTGAATCTGTTGTGCTATGGTTCGTGATATGGTTGCGTGATCCATCACTGCCATGCCCGCAATCTGCCTGTTATCACGGGCAGTGATACAACGAAGTGGGTACAATTGGCCCCGTCGGTCCGTCGGTCCCTCCTGCATCCAGCGATCACAGATCTGTATCACAGTTGCTTCGTTTCGTCCAACACGTTGACCGATTTCTCTGAATAATAATCCGCAATCCCTATAGGCTACTATTCTTCCTCGGTCGAATTCAGAAACTTGGTCAAAAGACATTCGATGTCTTACACGAGGCATAGGTAAACAGCTTATGCAAAAAAAAAAAAAAAACCGCACGAAAAAACAATTACAGTACTTCAAATCCCCAATCTGTTCTCCCCTTATATAGTGCTTGCGAGTGGCGCTACGGTCGCCCGTGATGTGTGTCTGCGCTGCAATGCTAATGATTTGCATAGCTCATCGTCGCAAACGCATGATATAAATTTCACAGGGTTTGCATGCTTCCTTCAGGGTGTTGCATTTTGTGTGGCCAGCAGTGTAATTGTTTTGCTTTTTAGGATATTAGCATTTCATTTTATGAAGAAAAATATTTTTTAGATTAGAATATGAGCTCCAAATTTAAACTGATAAGGATATTGGAAAAATACTACCATAGTGCTTGAGTTGAGTAAATTTCTGCGTGCTATTGCAAAGAAAGTTTAATGTGGTTATGGAAGAGTAAAAAAATTATGGAGAGGTTCACAAAAAAATTTACTATACTGCAGATACACTTGGAAGAGAACTTATAAAATATCATTGTAGATGTAATAAAAGCTTCACAGAGGAGAGTTATGAAAATTGATTCACCTACTTTTACAGCAATAGAATTGTATGTTTGTTTTTACAGAAACAATTCGAAAAGCACTCCGAGACGAAATTTTAACTGTGACATAGCAAGAAGAAAAAGTTTCAATTCCTAAGTAAATAGGGGGAAAAAAGGATTACATTTGTTAAAAACCATATTTGAAAGGCCCAACATTTCTAGAATAATGTACTATTTAATTATAAAAAGAAATTTATTATTTATTATTTTTTTTCGTTATTTTTTTTTCAATAAATAAATTTAATAACCGGAAGTTCAATTTTAAAAGTATATTTTAAATCAATTCTTTTTAGTATTTATTTGTGAAATACACACATGATTACTCGTAAATATTAACTACGTGATAGATCTTGTTTTTCATAATGTTGAATTTGATTCTTGAACATTGGAATTTAAGAAGCAATTAACTGGAGCAAAACTCTTCATGTGTTGTAACCAATGTCTAATAGTCTTGAAGTATGCTTGGTTTTTAATTTTTTGTTACTTTGAAAATAGTGAAAGAAAAAGGAGTTTTATATTTCCTAACATATTTTTAAGTTATCGCGGCCTCGGTTGCGAACTATTTGATCAAGAAAATTATTGAATTTTATGTGGAGTAAATTGTACAATTGCAACCAAACCAAATAAGTTATGAGCGTTTTAGTGTCAAATAATATTCTAAGTATGAGAAAAAGAAAATTATATCTATAAAAACTTTATATATTTTAGTATATATATATATATATGTAGTACTCATTTTTGGTTACAGAAATTGAAGGAATCATGAATTTTCTTTTACCTCTGGTGATTCTCTTCTCACTGGATTCAATAATCTTTGGTTCTGAAAATCCGGATATGAAAGGAAGCTGTCTTAAAACTCTTTTCCCCTTTCCGATGGATCAAGACCTTACAAAGAATCGAAATGGAAGACCAGGAGCTCCAACGAGTGATATACCAGGAAGACCCATACCAATTTGTATCCATTTTGGATGCGAAGAATTGGAAGTGGAGGATTGTTCGATACCACCGGGAGCACAATGTTGTAAAGGTTTTTCTTATGACAGTAGATCCGGTAATTGTAGATTTGAACTAATCCAGTAAATAGGACGGCCTATGAATGTTACAAGTGATTTTTGTTCTTAGGTTACGATTTCATCATCTTGATTGTTATGAAATTTTGTTTGGATCTTATGCTAAATGTATTTTTATGTAAAAATAAATGTACTTAAAAAAGCTGTTTGATTCTCTAGTCAGATTTGAGTAACATAATATTTCTAGAATAAAATTATCCTCGGAGAGTATACTTTCCTCTCAACTGAACTTTCACTCCTGAAAAAACATCTTTTTTAAATTTTATTTTCATTACATATTTAATATTAATTCTGATTATTTATGATTTACAGATCATGAGCTGGATCCTTTCTCAGCCTACGTATTGACGAAGGTAAAATTGCTCTCTGAGAAGCGCGATGGATTTGTCCAATTGGACAAATCTATTTCCAAAATTTTCCTTCCAAATCCAAAATTTTATTTGACACTTTGATTGTGAAATTTGTTTGATCAGCCGCCACAAATCTGCATAGGTTGGCATCTTCTCACGTTTTGAAATCCCCAAAACTAATAACACGTCATCTGAATAATTCTTGCATTTTACTTCCGAAACGGTAAAAGCTACTTTCTCTTCTAATTTATCTATTAAGGCGAAAAGACGCATATGGAGTCTACCACAAATTTTGAGATGTATCTTCTCTCTCTCTCTTTATGTATATATATATATATATATGTGTGTGTGTGTGTGTGTGTGTGTGTGT
>BMAW01092532.1:0-82688 GCA_019974015.1 Nephila pilipes | reverse complement strand
CTTATGCTAGTCGTTCCATTGTTCGAAAGTCAAACATTCGTGATAGACAGACTAAAACTAACTACTTGTTTCTTTGTTACTAAACTACTAGCTTCTTTTTTCTCCTATTAATCAATTAGAAAAATTCTCAGTTTGAAAGGTATTGTTTGATTTATGAGGGATGAGGAGTAATAAAGGCTATTATCCTTTCGAGAGGTAAAACAAAAATAAATATTGTCTTGAAGTCAAAGAAAAATAATTTACTAACAGAAATGGGTTAGACTGATTAATATATAGTTCACATTAGAGTCACCCATTAAAAAACAACACGAGGACTATCTACGATGGACCTCGTAATTTTGAATATTGGTGTAGTGACAAGGACGACACCCAAAGTAGAAATCCCTCTCTCTAATATTCCACATTTCATTAACTTGAGTCCCGACAGATTAAAGGTGCATCAACCTCACGACTCGACTGGTATGTATGACTGACTATATTTCCTAAATGCGAGCTAACTATATTTCCTCCAAACAGTTTCGATGCACCTCAAGTTAAATCTGAGTCAGCTACTTTGAGATAAAATGCAATTATATCTCCTATGCTCAAAGCATAAATCTTAAAGTGGAACTCCTTTGTCTTTTCTATTCATTGCCCTTGATTCCTTGTAAAAACAACTAGAAGATTTTATTCACTTCATTTCTCAGCATATTTACATAAACGACTTGGGGAAATGAAAGTGGGCTCGCTTGAAGATCCACTTTCGCGAGAACAGAATAAAAAGTACTAAATGAAACAACAGAAGTAAAAGACAACCTCATAAGTCGTAAGAAAGAATAAAAAAACCGATTTTTGGTCACCATTCAAGCTCTTAAGCTTTGAAATCATTCTATAATCAAGGGTGTTTAAGGATGAGCCCCAGAGCTATGACATCAGAAAAAAATTTAAACTTTTATTGAAAATAAAAATATCAGCAAAAATTCCACCAAGAATCATTCGTATCATATCCCATTACTATGGTAACATCTCAGTACATTGACTCAACTCACAATTTCTTTTGTATTCTTGTTCAGAAACTATTACAAAGTAAAACTCATTTTAAAAAGCGCAAAGGCCATCTCTTCCGTGAGTTCGCGATGCACAATATATACCGAATTAGCAAACCTACTCGAGAGAGAGCTCGGAGCTCTCTTCCATTTCATTTAAATTCTTGAATAAAGAGAAAAAAAGTTATCACAAGTGTTTCGTCATATCTCTGTTATGGTAACACATATTTAAAGATTAAATCTCACTTTCAGATTTTTTTTTAAAGAACATTTGAACAACCATACATATATATTTATGGACCGAAATTGAGCAAACGAAAAATCGCAAAACTAGTCCATTTAAATGACAAACAATAATTGTGAACATTAAACAGAAGAAATTTTAGCAAATGCTTAAAAAGAAAAGTAGATAACCTTAGCTAAAAGTGATTTGATTGAAATAGTTTATGGTCTCACATTGCTGACATCGCATTCCCATTCTATATATCCATCCCATAACTAGATATGTATTTAACTAGGGAACCGGTAGTATGTTAGAATACGAATAGAGACAATAGAGACGAATCCAAATATTGAAACAAGAATCGTTATACCCATAAATTAATCAAACTAATAATTCACTGAGAGTAAAACTAAAATTTTTAAAGAAATGATTAATTGATTTTATTAACGTCGTAGTAGAAGCAACACTAGGGTTACTGGCAACGAACCTTAGAATTTTGAGCCTCGGTTAAGTATTGAGGGCGACACCAGTCACAATCTATTCACGACTGACCTAGGCAAACGGAATTTTGAACCTAGTCGAGTGACGAGGAAGACACCTGAGCTGGCACCTCCCTCTTTTAACTTCTACGCCACGCCAAAGCGAGGAGGTAATACTTCGACATATTTCATGCGCATCAACCCCGGCTGCACGGTAGGTTTTTAGTGGCATCTAGACTCGACTCGAGGAAAATCGCAGGCCACCACCATGACCACTAGCCAACTGCAACTACTGAAATATTATGAAAAATTTCAACATTGGGTTGTGAGAAAAATATTTGTTATACAATCAATAAAACTTTTTGATTGTGTGATTACAATGATACAGAATGTGATTTGGTTCCCAGAAAATTAAGGGCAAAGAAATACATCAGTGCAAATTTCTGCTCGGAGCTTCAGTTTAGATCCAAAAAGTAGCCGCTCCGTAATAGCTGTGTTGAATATTGAACCCTTCTTCGCTTTTTTGTAAAACAATTATACATAAATTCTCTTAAGAAGTAAAACTCTCATGGTTGAGTGTTTAGAACACATTTAGTAAGAAAAAAAATTATTTCTATAATGTAAAAACCAAAATCCAATAATGACGAGAAGTCGACAATCTAATAGCTAACTCTTTGTTTTTCATTGAGAATATTTTTCTTTGTTTTTTTCTATCTTAAGATTTTTTGTCTATTCAATTAGTAAACTGCGCAAATATTTGCATAATTCTCAAAAAGAAAATAAGAATGCGATCTAAATTCTAAAAACAATTTGAATTCTAAAATTACAGAAAATTTTCACTACTGCAAACTAATAAACTGATGATGAACTAATTTTGCTTTTGAATAGACTCTTTTTTTTAAAAAATCATTAACCGGAAATTATATAAGGAAGCAATAATAAATTTAAGTTACTTCATTAAAAATCTAAGACTTATCGTCGGAAATACAATAAATAATTCTTGATTTATTTCATACTATACATCCAATTACAATGCTTTATAAACGAAGACATACACCAAGTTTATAGGACGACTTTTAGAATTTTTTTGAAAAAATTTCTAAAGTATGGTTAACTTACTATTCTATCTATAAAAAAAAGACAGGGTAAAGAAGATTCCAAGAATTAAATTGAATAAAATTATTCGAATAATAATAATTCTTATTACTTTTAGAAACGCTAAAAAAGGGTTTTTTTAACGATAATTCCCATGTATCGTATTTTAATGTTACTTTCGGACAATTTTAAGTTGAATCTTCTATTTAAAAAGATGAATTTTGTGGTCAGAGAAAACTACAGAAACAAATAAGTTCGATGTTACATGAAATACAGCACAGAAATGTCGAATAAGGAGATTTGAAATTTTAAAAAAATAACTAATTATATAAAATTTACAAGCAAAATTTAAATTTTAAAAAAATAACTAATTATATAAAATTTACAAGCAAAATTTACATCACTTAAGATCTACGAGGTACTTGAATGAGAGATTCTATTCAGAAAACAGGTAAAAAATAGTTTTTGAATGTTTATTTTTTTTTTTTATTTTTATTTTTCAAATAATAATAATTATATATATATATATATATATATATATATATATATATATATATATATACACACACACACAAAGGAACCTCGTTAAGTCATACACTTTAACTCGGATCGGACTGTCCAAGGAAGACTTTTTTTTTTCTTTAAATTTTTATTATTATAATTATTTATTTTTATTTTATTTATTTATTTTTGAGAAAAAAACCATCTACAAATTTACATTACATTTGTTTGTTTCATCCGCGTATTTTCAAAAGTACTTTTCACTGAAGCTTTCTAACTGCTATGAATGCATAAAAGAAAAAAAAAAAAGGGGGGGGGGAGAGAATTTACAAATATTCTGTGCAGTCAACAAAACCTTAGTTACGCATCTCATCACCAGTGATAAGTGGCTTTATTTTTGAAAGGATATTTATTAGTCTCTCACTTAGCAGCAAAACAGGGGCTACTGGTGATGGATCTCGCAAAAACGAACCGCAGTCAAGTGACGAAGACGGCATCTAACTCGTATTTCCCTCTCCAAATATCGACACCTTCTCAACGATAGGACTTAGAGCCTCGACACATATTTCACGTGCATCAGCCCCGATACCCGGCATATCGATGCATTGGGAATCCCTTTCTCCAGTGGTATTCAACCCTTCACACTTTGGGGAACTCTTTCAGTTTACCGCTTGAAGGAACCCTTTGATCTAAGAGCAGAAAAAATAGGATATCTCTCAAAGCTTTATTCTACTCATACTTACAAAATTATTATTGTATCTTTATTTTGTCACAATGCAAACATCTTAATAAGATAATGAATGGATAGGTAGCTAATTGCGTTTTTTGGTTTTCTAAAATATATTCTATAAATAATAAACAAAAGCAACAATAATTTATATATATATATATATATATATAAATTATAACAAATTAATAAAAAATATATATTTTAATGATTTGGCTGTGACTGTTTTTTTATTGCAAAGCATTTTTAGGTCTGAAATAACAGTAGAAATCTGCAACCTTGTGTCCTTTTCAACATCCAATCTGTTTCTGTATTTTGTTTTTGTCGCAACATACAAAGAGAAAGATTTTCGCATACATAGGTTGAAACAAGTGACATTAGATGATCCACAGTTCTTTTGGCAATTCCAGGATGTACTTTTCTAATGTCAATCTAAAAATGCATAATATCAACTTGACTAAATTTTAGTTTCAACTAAGTGTCGGTTGATATATCAATTTGAGATACATCGACTGAGACAATGAAGGCAGACTATTATGTGGCCTAATGTGTCTCGATTAATGTATTTTTTGAAGTTCGTGACTTTGAGGATATTTAAGATTTTATTTTATCTATAAAATATTTATTTATATTTATTTTTACAAGCAAACAGCCTTTCAGAATTCGATCTTTTATAAAAATTAAAATTTTACTTAAATTTTTGCACTTAGATTAAGCAAACAGTGATCACTTGCCGAATCCCTGTCAAAGTTCCAGGGAACACAGGTTAAAGACCTATGCCTTACTCGAAGAAAGCAACATCGGCCTTGAGTTCGCACACACTACCAACTAGGATTCCGCGGCCGCAGTGACAAAATGCATACAGTGTTACACAACCTAAATGGAAAATGCAATAAAAAGAGCTTTAAGCGCACTTCTAATGCTCATAAATAATACATTTTTATATCATTAATAGATTTCTTCAATATAAAAATGACTTTCTGTATGTTTTATTTCATTTCATTTTTTCCCCTTTCTTATTCTCCTGTAAATCTGGACTTTCGATGTCTCTGGCCAATTAATTCGACTTAACCAGGTTTTACAGTATATTTAAGAATTGACAATGCACTGATTAATTTACATCTAAACCATCACTCTTTATTTGGCTCATTTTGATGTCTAAGCGGCTATAAGGCATCTATAAGATGAGTGGATAATTTCTGGATGACGTGCATATCAATCAAACATTATTTTATCAAAGGAAAGATAAAGACATATGACTTAAAGGGTTGAAGTTCATCCCCAATACCAAAAATCGATATCAATACAGCATCAGTCCGTCACGAGATGGAGAATTTTGGCTGAGTTATCTCAAGGAGAAAAGATAATAGAGGTACGATGCAGGTTCTTCTAGCCGTTATCAGTGTAATAGTTAGCCACTGGTTTCTCAAAGATGTGGTCCTGGCTAATGAGAGGGCACTACTGTAATTTTATATGACGGTATAGATAAACAGACCATAAAAGAGTTCAATATTAAATTTTGAAAAACAAAAATAAAAAGTATTAATTGTAATAAATAGTAATATAATGACTTGCCATCGAATTAAATTTTTATTTTCCTCGAAGGGTTACGAAAACTAAGTTTATGTGCTTTAAGCAGATCGTTAATTCAATGAGTTAAGAGTTAATTTATCGAATACTGATATCACACTTGAAAAAAGAACAAGAAAAAAAAATTTCATAGACGAATGGTTTAGCCGAAAATTAGTTATAAATAATTTAAGATATAGAGTAAATGAAATTTTTAAATTGCGTGGCTTAAAAATTAAAATTATTGAATTGCCTAAAAAGTCGGCGTAGACAATTTTTTAAAAATTCTTCTCATTTTATTACGCAACGACAATTTTCTAACATCTATTGATGTATTTTAAGATAGAAATTTTCAGTATATAAAGAAGCTGAACAGTCTCGGGAAAACATTTTTTTTTTTACTTTTAGGATCATAAAGCGTTTAAAATCAAATAAAAATTGTTTCCACGTGTATAATGATTGCAAGATTCACTGACGAAAATCTGACTACCATTTGTCAGTATATAAAGAGTAATACTCCCATTTTAATCAACCTTCTTAAATGGTCCAGAAGAATTTCATCTGGTGTAGACGTTAATCAGGTGAGTAAATATGCTCTGCGTGTAGCAGTATATATTGCAGCAATATTGCAGGCCCGGTGATAATGACCGAGCAAGAAATTCACTTGCATACTTTCATTGTGAAATAGGTGAATAATTATAGCAAGTCTTCACTACGTCAAAATAAAGGAGCGTCTTAGCGATTATATTTATTACATAAAACGTAAAATTTTGAATGAAATCTTAATATATTCGTGATGTAAAGCTGCAATATGAGCAAATGACATAGAAATAATATTGATACATGTTTTGTCTGTGTGAAGTGATGTGTCAACGTTTCAATATAAAATTACATCTCTCGAACTGGCCGCAGTTGCTGAATAATGTTGACATCGAACACGTGGCCGGCGATACTTTAGTGGAACTGCGTCTTCGAACACTCTAATGAAGACCTGTCGGGTAGAAGGGATGCTGCACGTTAAATCTATCGGCGGTCAAAATCCTCATATTAACGTAGTGTGGATGAGGATAGAGGGATGTCTGCTCAGATGTCAACCTCGTCTTTTGACTGTGGTTCAAATTTATGCGGCGAATTGGCTGTTTTAGGGAATATATACAGCCGGGGTGAAAAAGCACTCAACAAACAACTCGCGAATTAAGTTAGTAATTTGTGACATCAAAGTATATTTTCATTTAGATAGGCGAACTTATTTGTCCTCTTAAAATTATAGAAAAATCATTCACTCACTTACCTAAATTACACTGATGCATCACAAAAAAAATATAATTTTTAATTACATGTGTAAAATATATACTTAATATAAAATAAAATAACTAGGAATTTTATCAAACCTTGAAAAATGAGAGCTGAAAGTTAATCTTTCTCTTAAAGGAGTAATCCGAGATAGTAAATCAAAATTATTTGATATTAATGCATCTACTTTAAAGTCCATGTATAGAACATTATCAAACATCATCGCTTTTAAGGTAATGCGTATTTTTAATGAAAGTGTTGCAGTGCTAAATATGCTATTCTGATCATTTTTAAAGTACTTTTCATGCGTCTACAACTAAAGGCAAAAATGGTTAGTGGTATGTACATAACACGTAATTTTAGAATTAATAATAAAATGTAACACAGTTATTTAACGCTACCTTCCATGTACTATTAAACGGTATCCAGATGGCGACCCATGTTCTTTTTGGTTAGAAGCAAAAGCACGGCAAGTGCAAGCTCGATGGAAGGCGAGAGACTTGTTAGCAGAATGATGATGTATGTTCGTGAATCTGTGTTTAATATATGTTTTGTATCATGTCTTGTGTTGTGGAACGTGTCAAGTATTAAATAATATTTGTTCCCGAAACCATCGCGGCTATTATTTTCATTATTTTGTCCTTAAATAATAACAATATTGAAGGGATACAAAAATAAGTTTTTTTTTTTCACTGACGCTGTGCATTGGAAAGTAAAAGAAAAATCTAAGAGCATATTGAAGAATAGATTTTGGAAAAACTGAAATCACTTATTACCACGATTGATTTATCTTAATTAAAAAGTTATGATGCTTCTAAATGAAAACCTGTCTTTAAGGGTGCTTGTTTGTCGGTATTACAAAGATTACCTTAAAAGCGATGATGTTTGATAATGTTCTATACATGGACTTTAAAGTAGGTGCATTAACAAGCACCCTTAAAGATCAGTCGTGCATTCAGTCTAACAAAGATTCTCGTATGGAATAATAAAGGCAACTGCATATTAAATCAAAAAACAACCAAGCAATAGTGAGTTCGGGTCTCGTCTTTCCGTGAACATTCATGTAGCAGAGTTGATGCACGTTGAATCTGTAGGGGCTAAAAATCCTCACTTTGATGAGATGTAAATGGTAGAGCTGACTCAGGTGTTGATCGCGTGATTAAAACGTGATTCAGAATTACGAAGCATATCGTTTACGTGAAATCGACCCTTGAGTTGAGAAGAAATGGGACATCAGAAACGTTCAACAAGTAAACAAGCAAGCGTTAATCAAACTGTGTTTCAAAATCTTCACGTAGTAGGGACTAGATGATTGATGAATAATTTCAACTTTCGTCCTCATCATCAGATTATAAATCAAAATTACGAGATTTGTCGTTGAAAGCTCGTCGTGTTTGTCGTCGACAACGAACGTCCTCAAACAAAAAAGTGCGAGTCAATGTGAATAACGAACAAAGCTTGTAAATACAACACTTTAAACAGTCGAAAATATCGACATAGATATACTTTTTCCTCTTTCACATAAAAAAAATCATTTTTTTTTCAAAGTCAAACAGAAGGTTACGTGTTTCTTTTATTGACCTCAATTCTGTAACATGGTAGGGGCACTGAGATCATGAACAGTTATTGCACAAATGTACGTGTGGGATGAAAGAGAAAGGAGAACAAACATCTTTCAAAGAGTCTATGCCGATGCTCATTCGAACACAAAATGGTTCCTGCCGAAAACAATGGAGAAGTCAAACTCATTCTTGCCTGCAGCAGGAAACAAAAACTACTTAAACATCCTCGCCGCCTTTCAACAGATTCCACCGGCGGAATCGACAGCATAACTCTTTTTTTTTTCAGGCGACTATTGTAACAGAAACGTGAGCTGGATGAAGAAATAAGTCATTATTTACCAAGAACAACAACCCAAAGCCTGCTTGTTTGGAGACACATTCGCGGGATCTGTCACTTACGGAAGAGAGTGGGTGCTCGTTTGCATAGACAGTAAAAGATGGATATCGTTCGACACTGATTTACAATTTCCGTTCGAAGAGTGTTCGTCTGGGCACGGAAGGATTAAGGTCTTTTTCATTGTCTTTTTTATTCTTTTAGTAAGAAAGGAAGAGAGAGAGAGAGCAATTTTCATACAAAGTTCAGTGCCATGATGTCTCTGATACATAAAGGAGTGGTCTCTTTGTCACGAGTAAATTGCAGTAGGATTGAAGTACCCACGCATGCGAAATAAAGATACAAATTTGATAACTTGGAGTAATTTAACTATTTTACTATTTAAAGGGAAGGAAGGAAATATATAGTAAGCACAGAGGATATACTTTATCAAGGTTGGTTAACCATCCGTTAACCATGTGGCTAGAAGTACTAGTTATTTAGAGGGAGAGGAGAGTGAAATGTGTGTAGGCAGAGTAATATGAAAGTTATGTTCCCTGCTTATGAAAGGAAAGTTTCCTTTTATTTCAACTCATTTAATATGTATTACTTCAAAATTCACTAAGATTTTTTTTTAAAAAAAAAAATATGATTTTTAAATTCGATTATAAGTACAATTATTATTTGACATTTTCTTTATTATGTGAAATTAAAGATATATATATATACATATATAAATTGGTATTGGTATTTATTTTAAAAAATGTTTCTGAAGAAAAAGTAAGTAAAAAAGCACAAGTTATAAAGTAATTATATGCTCAAAAAACGCATCGTTGAAGAAAAAAAAATATTTTTAAGGATTTAGACCTCTACTATTGATTGATTGTTTATTGCACATAAAAGCAACATGAGAGCTATTGTGAACTCACACTTTTCATTCTCAATGTGGACTTCTGTTACATTAAAAATAAAGCATTTTAAATTAATATAATTTGGCTTAGATGAGGAAAAGTTATTTAAAATAAGTAGTTGATATCAATTTAGTTAAAAAAATTTAAAACTGCTTGATAAGATGTTAACTTACCTAAATCATTCCATAAAATTTGAAAGTAAAGAAATTCATTAAATAAGTTATGGACGCACGGAAAAAAATTATGAAATCTGAACTAATAAGAGCAACAAATCCTGAATAACAAGAGACGCGCTAAGTTTTACTAAATTAATATATTCAACGTATGTAATAGATATTTTTGTTAGTAAACAAGGTAATATATAAAATTAACAATTGCGTTACCTTTTTGAATACAAATACATCAAGAAAAATCCTAGTTGATATCCTGATATATAGGAATAAATGGTGGGATTTGTCACCTTAATTTTCTCTCGGTCTCAATCAACTTGAGATTTGTTGTTGTTTTGGACAAAAGTATGTTTCGCGATGTAGCAATAATAAACAACTGATAAATCTGCTTACTTTTAGGAAATATTCCTTATCAGTAAGAACAACACTTGTTTTGTCTTGAATGGAGAATAGCTAATGAACCTTTATGCTTTTGAAATTTTCTCTAGCCTTTGATTTTGCAAAACTAAAAGTAACAATGATAAATGTATTTTTCTTTTCTGAAATTGAAGGTCATTGCTATGTATATATGTGTGTGTCTTTATAAGAATGTTATTAAAGATGCAGAAAATTCTATATTTAGTGACCACTGTGATTTCTAAAGAATTGGTATATAAAGCTTATCGCCTCAAATATTTCAAACTGTTTTATTTTCCTGCAATGTATTATATATATTGTTTAAATTTGAGACAGAAATTTTTTTAATTATTTTTATTTAAGATATATTTTGTTCAAAAAGAGTTATTTTTATGATTTTTGTAATACAATTTCTTTCAGTTGCACAGTTATAGATCACTTTATATTATAAAAGATAAGTATTGTTTGTTTTTATTTCACAGACTTATTTTCTTCCAAACAAATGAAACTATACTTCATTATTCACTGAAGTAATGGTCTGGCAGGGGTTCAGTATCTCCACTCCAGATGGCGCAACTTCTGAGAATGAAAGAGCATAAATTATTGCCTCACGTGACTTACACACCTTGAATAACATTAAAAAAAAAAGAAAAGAAAAGAAATTCAAAAATAAACAAACGAATAAAAAAGCAAGTCGAAAACAAAGAAAAGAAACGGTGTTCTGCGCATGAAACTTGGTCAAGCTAAGTCAATGAACCCGCAGCCGTAGTAGCCTCAATTGCCGCCATTGTAGTAGCTTGACCCTGAAGCCTACTGATCGCAGACTTGTTCCTGTAGTTTGCCACCCGTAGATGCATCAGCAACGAATAAAAAAACGCAAAGTAAATGAATAATAAATAAATGAAGAAAAAAGTACGATGAAGTAGTTCCGGAAACCGAATAATTCTTCTTTGCATTCATTACATTATTATTCTAATTGATTTAAGCATTTGATATGCTTTTGTTGCAAATTTTCAGATGCTTTGGCTCGGGTCACAGCATTCGCAATGAGAAAAAGAGCTTCTTATTTCAGAAAGAGAGAGAGAGCACTGATCTCGTATGATAAGGCCCTGTTAGAATGCACCCCTGGAGAGCTGCTGGTCATTGTAATTTTTTCCATCAGTGTATCATTGTTCACGGTGTATGCGTTTTTGTCAGCACAAACTAATTTTAATTTCCAAATACCGTTTGGGGAAGTAAAATCTTGTAGTTTATGAGGTCGGTAAAGAATTTCACTTTTGGGTGAAGCTTTTTAAGCAAAATATATATTTAGTCCTTTTAGACGATTCGTTTCTTTCAGAGAACATGTCAAGATTAGGATAAACCAAAAATATTACTATTGGTTTATGATGTGCCAGGAATGCGAGTTTACCATGAATATTTTTTGTACGTCATGATTTATTCTTGGTGTGAAAAAAGAGTATCGCGGAAATGTTGGAAAATCTTTAGAAAATGAGGGGGAGGGCGATAATTAATATAAGGGGAGTATTTAATTTCGCAAAAAGACGCAATTTTGTTCAACGATGTTTGAAGCTTCGCGGGAAAAATGAGTTTTATTCGTTAAACTGCGATTTTTCACTTTAAAAAAGCAACACTCTATCTATCAGGTATTTAAAATTTCTCCAATTATTTTAATGTTTAATTCAAATATAAAATAACACGTGGTGAACTAGTTGAGACCCCACCCCCGAATAAATTTTATGGAATAAATATTTCTGTATTACATTCAATCATTCATGGTTATATTCTGTCAAAATTCTCTGTGTTTAACCGAAATTCGTATTTTTAGAAAAACTTTCGATACCTGCTTTTTTATTAAAAAAAATGCCATTTTTCCAATTTTTTTTGTATATTAATCTTTTAGGATGAGAGAGGGGGGATAAAAGAGGAAATAATTTAATTATTGTTTCACTAGACTGTAATAATTTAAAAATTTGAGAATGGCAAGGCTTAATTTTTGATTAATGACGTGCTAGACCTATTCAATTTGCTGTGATATGAGAACGACATTTCAACCTGATAACTCTCTCCAACTTCTCACTGAAAAAGACCCATTCGAATTTAACGTGTTCTATTCGGCATTATTCCACATGATTGTCTTCAATCGAGTTTCAAAATTTTGATCACCAGATTGATGCTCCAACCCATTAGGCAATTTTCTTTCATGTACCATACCCAAAATCAGTTCTATTATCACTGCGCAAATTAAAAATCTTCGCTTAAGTGTTTCTCTAGGTTATGTTTTATTATTTTCGTCTTTTGCTTATGTTCACAACACAAACTTTGTCATACAACAAAAGGTATTAATTATCATCTTATTTTTCTTACGTTAGAGTAGTCATGTAAATAGGTTTAATTGTTATGAAACAGGATGAGATAAAAGCTTAAGAAATTCTTGCGCAACTATTTGACCATTTTCTGAAAGGTAACGAAGCGAGGTTTGCATCGCGGAACAAAAAGTTTTCAACCAAGCAATCTTTGGACTCGTCAAGAATATTATTTAACGAAAGGTAAAATAAGGAAATGCGCCGCTTGCATTTACTCAGCAAAATTTAATAGCTGAGAGCACAAGTAAATAAGCTGCATGTCCAGCTGCTTTGACTGTTTACGACACCACTTATTCTGTTATCTTTCGCAACAAAAGAATCGGTGTCCTATTGTGTTCATTCACTTTGACATGTAGACTTTTGTGTATGATTCTTTTCGGTTTAATTACTTCACTTGGTCTTTTGTAAGCAAAAATAGAAATTAATTTCACGATAATTTTTTTAACAATATTTTTTTGGCTGTTGGGTGAAAGTAATCTGTATGTTAAAGCTCTATGTTTACTGCTTCAAACCGCAGAAATTATAGTTTCAATGACTTTAATCAAAAATAAAATCGAATTGAAATAAAAGTTTATAATTTTTTACATCATCCCAAAGATGATTAGTAAAGACGATTTGGCAAAAATAAAGTTTTAATTTTTTTTTTCGTTAATTCATTTTTAGAATAAGAGAAAAAAAAGGGAGGGGGGATTATATGTAATTCCATTTAACGAATAGAATAAATATGAATTTACTAAACTTCTTTTTAAAAACGTAAAATGTAACTGTTATCCCCTTTTTGATAGTAATCAATAATATCCTAATTTATAAAATAATTTTTTTTTAAATTTAGCTTCTGTGTTTAGTTTCTTAAATATCTATTACTAAAAGTAACACTTCCTTTATAAAAAGCTAATAAATCTTCAGAACAAAATAAATTTCATTCGAAAAAAAAAGTACCTTTTGTTGTATATATGCAATCATTGATCGAAATCGGTGACTTATATATAAAATAGAATTTCACTCTACTATCTTTTTGTTACTGAAGAATCCAATGAGTTTTCATAATCTAATAAAATACATTTGTAAGAAGCAAAACTTATAAGAAATAACTCTTCTTATGTTAAAAGAAAAATTACTAGCATATAAACAATATTTTGTTATTTTCTTCCTTTTATTATTTTGTTAAGCTTACTTTCAATATAAAATCATGCATAACAAATGCCAATTATTCCATGAACTCTAAAAAAATAACCAGGTGAACTATTATTGTATTTTAATATTAACTATTTAAAATATGTTAAAATTACTTTTACGTAGTCCTAATCAGACATCTATTTAAAATACATCTTTTCAAAAATTCACAAGAAAAATATTTCTCCCATCTTGGAAAAAAATAATTAAATGATATAGGAAAAGTTTGTCACAAATCTCGTTTGAATAGCTGGTGACTTCAAACTTCATCAAATAATATATACAATCAAATACTTTTCCTCACCGGACAAAACAGATATTAAATAGACGATAGCGGTCTACAAAATAATCATATGATACCATCAGACAAGAAACAACCATAAAAAATATATAAAGATACAAACAAAAAAATAAAGCGTAAAACAATTCTTTTTTTAAAAAAAATTGTAATGTTGTTATTATTCGATAAAATTAAAACCGTGAATTCTTTCATACTTTTATCTAGCAATAAAATATAATTAAAAGGTGTTCCAAATTCACCTTCCATCAGATTTCTAGAAAAGTATTTTTGTATATACCTTTATATAAATCAAGATAAGTTTGAATGTTATTTAAGAGAAAGTAAAAAAATTCTGTACATTCATATAGAATTGTAATGACTTATAATTATGTAATTTTTGTAAATACGTGTCAAAAATACAAACGAATAACAATCTTAGTTTTCTGCATAACTAATGCACGTTTTCTGAATGCGTGAATAACATAAGATTAGCCATAAATTCCGTTAAGATTGAATGCAGCAGATTTTAGAAATCATTTATTGTTATTCAACCATGTATTATTACCTTTGGAGAGTGAAGCCAATCGCTACATTTTTATGCTATCTGAAAACCTGATTTAAGATCAATATCCTCTGAAATAAAAAAGACGAGGACTGTAAAAATTGTATCAAATTACCTAAATTCATTTATATGTATCCACAGTTGTATCTAAAACTGTCTTTTTTAATATTTTTATTCGATATGAAAAATATATTATAAAAGACGATACACTTTTTTGTCACAAATTACAATAACGTGTGCTTTGTTAAAATCTTACCGGAAAATATATTACTATTCTTAAATGCAGTCTTTACAGGATTTTTTTTTTGGGGGGAAGGGGGAGAGGAAGTGAGATAATTTTTCTTATATTTATAATTATTCTAATTTATTTAAAGTAATTATCAGTTGTATCAGAAAGTAACAAAGTTCTTACTACATAATTTTATATTTAAATGGAACAAAAATAAAAGATTGGTGGAATCTGTCTCAACAGCATTTCCAAAAAAAAAAATAATTTTCTTTTGTTTGTTTGAATTCAAATGGAACTGTCTACATTCATTCAAGAATTTGACGGCGCTGATTCTGCTTGAAAGTTCATGCAAAAGTTACAACTTGTAAAGAAATAAAAATAATTTTTCAAGAAAGTGCAAAATAATGCCAATTTATGGCAAGGTTAAGAACATTTGGCTCGTTTTTTCCATTACGCATGCCAAAAAAGAAGCCAACTTCTAAAGAACTGAAATTTCAACTGGGGAATAAAATGACAGTTGCAAAATTCTTTTAAAAATCTATATTATTCGATTTTGTCTTGATGGTTGTTTGGATTTTAGTAAAAATATAAATTATAAAAATCTATGCTTTAAAAATGCTTATTCTAATATAAACTGTATTTAAATCCAACAAAAGAACTAACAGAAATTTACTCCTATAAGCAAACATTTTATACGCAAGTATAAAATTACAGAAAATCATAACACATTTTCTTAGGTTGTTTCCAGGAAGTGTTCCATGTTAGAAATTTGAGTGATGTGATAAAAGATTTGATTATGTACCAAATTTTGACTCCTTTTATTGTTCAGTAGGTTAGTTTGATTCAATTTCTCGGAATAACTATTGGGGCAAATGTTTGATACGAAAAGGGTGGTAATGTAATGTTTTCTGTTAGCCAATCATATTTTTCTGTTTTATACATAAGATTTCTCACGAAAGTTTTACAAACGAATCATCATCACTTTTTTGATGGGAGATATGGTTCAGTAAGTTTTGCTAATCTCTAACAAATCACTTACAAGAGGCCAAAAATGACCAGCGTTAAATCAATGGGCAAAAAAATTGGGTCAAATCCTTTAAAAAAAGACATCAACAAAGAGAAAACTGTTTCACTAACAGGAAGTCCTGAAATGAAAGCAAACGCTATCGAAATTGCAGAAAAAGTCGAGAAAGTAAATAAGGTACCGTGGGGCCCTATCAGGGTAAAAGCCAAGAAACAAGCAACAAATTCTAGTGAAACCTGAAATATAGCGGCCAGTCATTCCATTGGTTGGTTATATAGGTTGAGCTATGAGGTCAACATTACTGCAGACAATTTGAACCTAGAGAAATTTATATTGAGGTTAAAATGTAATGTTAGATGTGTTTTACAATTAATTTCCTGGAAATAAGGCTTCAAGAACTACAGTTTCGATTGTTTCATAGGCTTACTTGAAAAGGCTGACAATGAAAAAAATCGAAAGTTTCTGACTTAAATCACATGCATTAAGAAATTGCATCAACAAGTAAAAAGCTAGTAATCAACAACCTCTAACACAAAAAGGAAATGAGTGTAAGATATAAAATTGTTGGAAGATCAGATATTAAAAAATATATTTTATTAACTTTCGTAAATGACATACTGCGGAAAATAGCATTATTATGATATTCGTTTATGATGTTTATCATTAACACCAATGCATTTGTCAATGTTGTCCAGAACAATCATTGGAATAGCTAACTACCATTTTTTCCTTTTATTTTCGTTGAACCCATTTATGGCTGATATAGAATTACCAGCAAGATTTTAAGTTTGATCTAACATAAGGTATTGTAGTTTTTGAAAAAAATTACAAAATGTTGTTAAATTTGCTTAAAAAGCTTAGAAGTGACTTTGAAAGTAAATCTACAAGTGAATGATTTGATAAAAGGAAAATGATTTCACCTCATATTTTAAGAACATTGCACCTCAAAGGAAAGGAGATGGGTATAAACTTGTCATATTTAAAAATAACCTTAAGCATTTGACCAAATGGTTTTTTTTTCTATCACGAATTCGATCCAAAAAAATATCATATTCCTTTTTTGTACAATTATGTTCATTTTACATTCCTTTTTGGAAAATATTGTTAAGATTAATATATTTTTAATAATCTTAAGCATTTATAGCAACTTTACAGTTGCAAATAAAATAATGATATTTCCCTTGAAAATAATCTTTTCTTTCTACATGAGTGCCGGACAAGAAAGTTACTTTTACACATTTGTGCATAAAAAATACAATTAATTAATAATTATTTTTCATTATAATAGCTACAATTCAATGAACGATATTAAAAATAGAAAAGGTGCAATCTCAAGACAAAAAGCGACAGAGTAAAGTCATAAAAACAGCGACGGACAAAATAGGCTAAGAGTTAAAAGTTCCGAATTGCTAATAATACTAATGTCATTAACACATACAAAAATGTCGTTTAGATTATTAATACTGGTTTTGTAAGTTATGCGTGAATGGTCGAACATATATTGTCAAAGCTTAACCTTCTTCATCACTGACCGTGTCTCAACAGCGACCCCGAAAAACTTTCTAACCTTTGAACTATCTTCTCAAATGGACGCCTGTTTACAATTTTCACACATAACCGTCATCATGGCATTGAATCCCTTTTCGTTTCTGGGGGGAAACGTTCTAAAAATATTCTCACTCCACTGCTTGCATTTTACTTTCTACGAGAATTTTCTACACTTCAAGGGTAGTGGAGAAAACCGTTTCAAGACCACATGTCAGGAATATTTTTAAATACTCAATTCCATCAGATATATAGTACTTCTCGCTTCTGAAATTAGGTGGCATAAATCGTTACCATTTCCGACGTATGATTTTCTTCCAATAGTTTTCAATCAGTAACGTAAAAATAGCTTGCCTAATTTTTGGGATGAATATCGCTATTAAAAAGTCTTTCTCAAACATAAATTCATCCTCAAAGAAGTGATTTTAAACATTATTTTCTAAAATTTCGTTTTTCTCTTAGATATGGTTTTTGCAATTAGGTGTAACTTCTTTGAATCATTTTAAAAAATGCTTACATTACATCTATACACTTTGTTGATTCCAAAATAAATTTTATGTTCAGAAACCGTGTGATTTTTTTTAAAAATTTCCATAGTTTTTTTTTTTATTTTTCACTTACATTTTTTTTGTCCTATACCAAAATAACTAAGTATAAAGTTTGTCACTCATTAATGATCTCTGAAAAGCCAATATATTTTCAGATATTATACAGGCTGCACGACACATAAAGTGCATAAAATGTACATAAATAATTAGCTAAGGTACATTTTAGGTTTATTATTTTTATTAAAAGAAGAGTATTTATTTCTTAAAAAGTGTACATTTATGTACAATAGTGATTGAAACCTTAAGCAAAAAATTACTTTTAGGTTTTTAATGGTAATTTTACATTTAAAAAGAAACAATTTCTGCATACAAACTCTGAAACAACGTTAAAACCACTTTGTTGATAATTATTGAGTATTGAATGAATACTTGGGCTGCTAAAGGGCAGCCTCCTCCCCCCCCCCCCCCTCCAGAAAAAAAAAACCTTTCTAGAATAAATTTTGAAAAAGCATCAGAGTATTATTTTACTTTTGCTCTTTAAAATAAGACGACAGAATACTTTCTAGACTTTCAGTTAATAAAATATTCAAAAACTGAATGTAATCAGTGTTTTTACAAGACAATGAGCTCTTAATTATTGAACAATACATTTATACTATATTAATGAAGCGTACATAAAAATAGTTTCTTGTTATTTCCCCCTTTCTCTCTCTCTCTCTCTCTTTTCATCATAGAACATAATTCTATGTTCTAAAAGAAAAATTCAAATTATACTTGCAAAATTTTTAGAAAAAAAATGAATTTCTAGTTTCAACATCTAATTTAATTTTCACTCGTCGTAATAATTCAAGCATAACTCTCTTTGTAAATTGCGTTAAAATTTGTTTATAGAGTAATTAATGCGACAAGAGCATGTCTGATTCACCTGTTTCATTGTTTATTCAAATGAGGAAAATAGATTTAGATGACTAATAGTTCTCGTGTTCCAGGTGTTCACTACTTAAAAAGGAGAGTTTCAAGCTTGGTTCACAGTTTATTTGTTCTCGTGAATTTACTCTTATATATAGAGTGGCGAAGTAAGGAGGAGAAAATTAAACCTTGCATTTGAAATGAAACTTGCTCTCAAATTAAATGCATTTTTTTCTGTATTTTAAAAAAATTAAAAATGCACTGGCATATTTTTGATTTAGAGCTTATTAAATGATTTCTAAGAAAACAATTTACCTCAATTTGAACATGCAGGGAAATCATAATAATTTAAAATAGCTTTTAAATTTGGATTTAATTATCTAGAAAAAATATCTAAATCTCAAGAATAAAAAAAAAAATCTTTATATAATGAACAGTTTATATTACTGTAAAATGGTTTTTATTAATGATATTTTTGCAAACATACTGCACTATGATTTTATGAACTCATTTCTTTAAAAATAGCCTTAAAATTTTCTTTGAAAAACTATGAGGAAACAACGGTAAAATGAATATGAAAATCAAAGGGAAACAAAACTACCTTTCAAACATAATTTAAATACAGTATGGAGATTTTTTTTTTTGAATACGCATGAAATATGACACAGAAGTGTAATTGTAATAATTTTAAGCACTGATAAATAAGTTTATGCATAATGATGTTTTTTTTTATGTATTTCTATTATGAATCACTAGATAGCAATATTTCTCTTGTAATTGTTTTATACTAATGATATCATGCCGTAAAGTTCAGTTTATTTGCTTTCAGTCAGCAATTAATTTTACGATTCAGCTGAATACAATAAATAGCTTTTTAAGGTGTTGAGATTTATATATAATTATATATATTGTTTTAAAATTATGCGCTTGTTTGTAAACTTATGATTATAATTTCATAAGCAATTTAATACAATCGAAATTTTTACATTAGAAGAGAAAATAATTTCATCATGGTATATAATAAGTACCCAGGATTCGTCAATTAGGGACTCAAAAAAGATTTAGGGAGGCGGATTCCAATTACTTTAAATCCGTCACTGATAGCATTTGTGATAAAAAAGCATATAAACTCTTCCGGACATCAGGCAAAAATCCTCTAAATAATCGGTTGGGGGAGAGCAATGTGCATTTATACACGTTTCTTTCTTTATCAAAATTTAAATTGGAAAAGAAAAGAATGAAGAAGGAAAATAAAACAGAAATATAATCAGAGATAGTATAAACAGCTACCGTCTTTCTTAAAACACGTACGATGCAAAAAAAAAAAAAGGCTTTACAAGCGTTCCAATCCAGTTCCAGAGTCGATCAAGCTCTACACTCTGTATCGAAACTGAATGTGCTTCTGCGAAATCATTTTTAGACAAGAGATTTGTGCGTTTGAAGGCAGATTAAAATTCTGGTTGGCTTGGAAGAGGTCATTGACTGATTCTACGGCAACGGTTCATCCTCTTGCTCTTTTCGAGCTGTAACTGGGCAACCAGGAATAGTTTAGTTACCAGAGGAGCGATGCTGTTATTAACAAGATCCTGTTACGTGAGCGAGAAAGAAGACTTACAGTTCAAGGACGAGCTCTCGATTCTGTTTCAGCCTCCATCTTCTTCCTCGTTCGGGCAGGCTTCGCGCGCCCCGAAGCGAAATGCAAAAAAATAAATAAAATGAAATAGTAGAGAGTTTTCGATGTGTACATCAACAATGTTTATTTACGTGCAACTCTGTCTGTAGTCGATTTGTAATGTATACAAAACGAAATTTATTATTTTAGGAAGATAAAAAAAAAAGTTTGTAAAGGAAGAGAATCGATTGATGATAAGAGAAATTTAGAAAGTGATTTCATTTATATATATATATATATATATATATATATATGAGTGTGTGTGTGTGTGTGAATTTTTAGACTATAATGTGTCTATTTAATTTAATGAAATTTAAATAAGGAAAACTCTGCTATACATTTCAAGAAGTTCCATTTCATTCAACAGACTCATCACAATCTGAAAATTATAATTTTTACTCAATATAGAATAATATGAGTAAAAATTATTTTTTACTCATATTATTCTACATTGTCATTTCTAAAATACATACAAACATATATATATATATATATATATATAATTCTTATTGAATCTACGACGAGAACAACGCCGTAAATGCGCTTGCGACTATGATCTCCATCCTCTTCCGTCTTAATATAGGTATACTTATTTTAATATTGCGAGGTGTACGTAAATATATATACCTAATTGTACAGATTTTTCAACAATTTATCGTAAGTATTTATCCTAAGAAATTTATCGTAATCGTGCATCTTATCTACACACGTGCAAAGAAACATTTGTTATTAAATAGTTTCTTAATCCTGCCGTCTGAAAACATCTTGTTACCTAATAGTTAAGTCCCAAAATAGTTTTGCTGCCAAACGCATGATTTTAATGGTATAAGACAAAGAGTAACAGGTGAACAGGAATTATTTTTTAAAATCTTTATTTCCTTTCTCCTCGCATAAAATACTTTCTGGTGTTATAATGAACAAAGAAGAAGAAAAAAATCGCGTTCGTAATTGAAAACCTCGTTCCAATCAACCCGTTCTAAAGACGCTGATTGAAGTCAGAAACACAATCGAATTTCTGAAAAGTGACAGCTAAAAAATGCAATCAAAACCGAAAAGGTCGTTGAACCTAGGAGCCAGGGCCAGAAGACAGTATTTTCGTCATATTATCTTTGAAGTCTGCTTTCACACATACCAAAAAGAGTGGAGAAAAAAATCGCGGAAATACAAAATTTCCCCCTCTCTCACTGTTTAGGCATTGTTTTACTTTTTCTATTCCTTGAGTTTTTTTTTTTTTTTTTTTTTTTTCTTTAAAAAAAAATCTGTCATGCAGAAAAAAGCATTTGAGTATATAAAGCTGCTTGGAAAAAGTAATCCATTACATCCACATACATATCAATTTACGAAAAAACAAAACTATTATTGGCAGAAAATAAAAATGAATTCAAAAAATAAAATGACAACTTTACAGAAAGATTCACTTTTCATGAAAATGTTGGTTAAACTTTCATTTCCTTGACGAGAGACATATTCATAGAGCTGGTTTTAATAAAAATTACAATGCACAAATGTCTCGACAATAGCTAAGAAAAAATTCTAAAATTTTTTGTTTTGTTTTTGTTTCATATAAAATAATAGCAGAGTTGGTTATTTATAATCTATTTTATATTTTCAATTTTGAAAGGGACTCGATAAGATTTTATATGCTATTGAGACTGTAAAAAAATTGTATTTTCATTCATGTAATGATTTTTTTAATCATCTCGGATTTAAAATCTCGAGTTAACACAATTTTTTTTTTTGAATATTTCTAAGTTCTAGTACAGATAAAAGTCTTTGCATCTTATGCAATTCCAAGGTTTTTTTCCACAACTCTAAATTACTTCAATACAAAACGCGTCACAGTAAAGTATCATTGTCAGTAATCGTATTTGATAGACGTATTTATTAAAAGATTGCACAGTTCTTAGAATTTATGTCAGGGATGGCCAGAATATTTCTAACTTCGAAAAATAAAATTGTTGCTTGAAGTAATGGGGTAGGAAGATGATACCGATGCTCCTACATTATAGACAGAGAGAGTAGCATTAAATTGTTAAACATTCCTTGAAAAAAAACCTTTTATTTCTTGTTGGAAAATATCACTCATTTATATTTCTATTCCGTACTCATGTAATTTGGCTGTTTATTTTTCCCTAAATTCATGACCTTTTTTTTTTTTTAAATTTATTTATTTTAAAAAAATATCTTTAGAAACTTAAGCTCAATACAAGAAGCATGAAATTTTGAGTTCCGTATTGTAAGGAAAATGCTGCAGCTTTCAATAATGGATACAATGTATTAAGTAAAAGGAGATTATTTCATTTTGAAATGATTACATAAATAAATGTATTTAAATGAGCGTTTCATCGATAAAATCACCCTATGATGACACTAATTGTATGACGTAAACGCATTGCATAACAAAAACTGAACAGGCTCAAGATGTCAGACACAAAGATAACGATTCAATTTTTACCCCGTTTTATACCGTGAGAGATATTATAATTCGGTTAAAAAAAAAATTTTCCTGTGAAAATAAGTATCAGATTGGAGAACAAAGGAAAATTTTGATCCTATATCCTGGAATTGCTACTAATGATTGTTTAGTTATTCACAAGATAATCGTCACCTACGATTAGATGTAAAAAAGCATACGATACTGTCAATACAGTCCTGGATATCGACGGCCGATTGGGTTGAATAACCGACCTTTGAGCATCCCGCCTCTGTGGAGGGAGCGCAAGGTCAACAATTTGTGCAATCGCAGTCGAGGAAAACTTTTATAGGAATACTTCATTTGGCAGGGCAGAGAAAAGATGAAAAAATAAATAAAAAACCCAAGGAAATCGCATACTTCTGCTTAGGTCAACCCGTTTTGAACGCGTTCACAGACGAGAGGCGCTTTCTTCGAAAAAGGAACCAAGTCCCACAGATATGAGTAGTTTGTATACCGAATGAACGTTTTCGGGAGGGACACGGAACAGTAAAGCTGTTTCTCATTTCGTTTCAATATTTTTTTTTCTATTCTAAAAAAAAGAGTTCCCGATCTAAATGAGCTCAGATATTACTTCAGTTATTGGTGATAAATTAACTGCACAAAGTTATTTATGTAAATTGTTTGCATTAAGGTAACTGAGATGCTTTCGACAAGGAAAAATGAACCTATTTTATGCTAAATTTAAATAATCTTCATTTTTGAATTAAATCCAATGGAAGTCATACTCTAATATCGAGATATCTATATGTGCATCTATTTGTGCAGATAAAATTCCTTTTACAAACATGTATCAATAATTAATAATCAATGGCTGCATTTACATTTGAAAGTCTATTTTTATATTTAGGTACATCTTGCATAAAATCTGTTGCATTTATATCTTCAAAAATATACAAAATACTTATAAATATAATATTTTGTTTGCACTGAACATAATTGTACTTTAAAAAAAATTAATAAAATTGAAAATATTGTTTCGAATTTTCCATAATTTTCATACAGTTATTGTACAATACAATGAAATTTGTGGATGTTTATTAGCAAAAATTGTTCGCTGTGTAGGAAACAGCTTCATCCATAATACGTAAGCATTTTGAAAAAAAAAATAGTACATTTATTAATCTCTATGGCGTGTGTTTACAATTTGAAACTCAGTTTTTGAACATTTTATTTATCAAATTCTTGTTTATGATACATCTTCAGAGTCAGTATGATACATCTATCTGATTTTTAACAGCAAAATGCAAAATTTGAACCATTTTAGAATCTCAATTACATTAAAACATTAAAATGGGAATTTTAAGAAAAAAGGTATAAAATATTTCAAAAAAAATTCATGGTTCTGAAGGTTAAACTGCACCAAATAGAAAGAAACTTTTGTATGTGTGTGTAATAATTTCTCATTCTCTCATGCAAAATCATTCATTCTTATTTTCTGATGCGATCCCAAATTATACTTTAATTTACGCAATCAGGCATTCATAAAATTTGTTTGAGTCAACGTTTCACACGATCGCAGACCTTTAAGGATAATCCCTAAAAAATAAGTCAAAGTCTCTCAGAATCCCTTCATCCATTATCATGTGATCATCTCATGATTTAAATAAATCCTTCGATATGAATTTGAAGCAAGGTAAAATTCTCTCTCTTTCGCTATGGTTATGAAGGTCGACACTGCGCTGCTGATCTATTTAAAATGAATATAAAAAAGCATCTCTCTTTTATCAAAGAATAAATAGACTTTAGTCAGAACTGATGTAGTTATTACAGCTATGATTTCTGCTAATCTATGTAAATGAATTTATATTCTATGAAAAGTTTGCTTTGTCAGTTCCTTGCTAACATGAGTTCTTCTCAACCTGACTGTTTCTCAAACGAAGTCTGTTTAGATTATAAAATAATTAACCAGATCGTATTTCAAGGCATTTATTAAAAGTTCCCAGAAACGTTTATTAAACATTCATCATAATTATTTAGATTAATTAACGAATAACTTTCAGTTGAAAATACGTTTTTGTTGAAATTTTAAAAAAAATTATACGATTACTTGGTTAAAAAGTCAACTTTAAAATCATCCCAAAGAAGAAATCAATATTAAGTAAGAAATCTCTTATTTCTCTCAGTAGCCAAACTTGTCCAAAATTCTGGAAAATATGTGATGTTCATTCAAAATATTACATGAACCTAGGATAGCTTAAATTAAAAATATGCATTATTCACAAAACGAAATATTAACTTGTGATTTTATATAACTCAAATGAGAGTTTTTTTAAAAAAAAAAAAAAAAAAAAATGGCATCTGTATTTAAAGCTTTACACCATTTAATTGAAATCTTTATCTTAAAATTACCAGCATTTAGTAATAATTTGCTTGCATTAAAAGACAATTTTTTTTAAAAATCTTCTGATACTGTATTTTTATATTGCCTCTCTGTTAGTAATATGAGCTATTTCCGTATTTGAGAATTGATGGATATTGATGTACTCTCGAAAAAAAAAATTTGAAAAAACTTTGTGTGTTTCAGAAGAAATGTGTTCATTTTTCATCGATTTATTTTGATTCTTTTTTCAATAGTTAGCAAAGTAGTATCGAGCGATTTTCAATTGAAGTCAATACGTTTGTTTGCATGAAATTAACAAGCACAACTTTCTACAAGCTAAGTTATTATTTTATAACAAAGAGTAAATGAAAACACAACCACAACTTTCTACAAGTTAAGTAGTTATTTCATAACAGAGAGTAAATGAAATTTTTTTAATTTTAACAACCCTAGGTTTCGAGGAAAGTTAGTTAAATTAAAAAGTTGGAATAATGTTTTTTAATGGGGTCTTCTTCAAATTATTAAAATTATACTAATTCATTGAATATTATTAAATTTTAAATAAATTAATTCTGCCTTATTTAATACCAGATTACTCAATCCTATTTTCCGGTTTAAAATAGTTCCCCACCCCAGACTTGAAGCTTTCATTTTAGCCCTCAAAGGGGATTCTAATAAAATTCACAAACAATGAATCAGAAAGTACGAATAAACATATCTTAATTCGTGCAGAAACTTCGCTACGGTCATTCGCATCACCGACGGCTGGGAGAAATCCCCGACCGGAAAGGGGTCTGTCTCACCGAACGGTTCTGGTTTTAAAAAACCGGATACCAACGGGAAGGCGATCTTTGTTTTAATAAAATGCTCGCGGGTCAAGATCAGCCTCAAAGTATCTGATTTACAAATCCCGCCCCGTGAGTGAAAAGAATAACAAGAGTGAGAAAGAGAAGAAATCACCCTTTTCCTTCTGACCGTTACGTTAGAGTGAAGAATGCTGATGCCAACAGGAAGCCAGCAAAAACACTTTATTCAAAAGAATCACAATGGCGTAATAAAAGAAGAAAGAAAAAAAATTAAAAAAGAGACACTGCATGTATTGAAGCAAAACTATAATGTGTACAACTCGAAAAATAAAATAAAAAAAAAATAGAAGTCGCCATGCCCTCGTGAGAGATTCGCTCTCAGGACGGAGAGTTCATTAACCCTCCAGAAGGCCACTCGGCCATGCTGTAGCTAGTCAAGGAAGCACCGTAAAGAATATTTAAAAAAATATATAAATAAAAGTATGGTAAAGAGAGAGACTAAACCGCAAAAGTATCGTAACACAAACGTAAGTAAGTATCCAAGAATATAGACTGCAGTTTTCAAAATTCATTCAACCAACTATTTTAGTCAAGTGTTCGTGGTCCACATGTCAATTAGGCCATTGATAGATTGTTTTCTTCAAAAAAAAAAAAATACGGAAAACAAGAATATAGAATTTCAAAATGTAATTTACATTAAGCAAATGCTGACAAGTAATAAAAAATATATATTCGTTCAAGAAAAACTAATACTCCTGCGAAATAGATATCATGATTACGATGGATGACCTTGAAGCTTTAATTGAAATCGCAAGAGGGGAAAAAGGGTTTTTTGTGTATTGCGTATCAAAGAAAAAAAAAGAAAAAAAGCCTCAGGAAGTTTTAAGTTATTTTTAATTGGATTATATTTTTTGAAAGTGGCGCGGTACCGAATGGTCATGGTCTCCAGATCACGGCTAGTGCTGTTTCAAGGCGTCGTTGATATGAGCCCTGATGCAAATAAAAACCCGTCGTGGAGTTGATGCATGCTAAATCTATCCATACAAGAATGCTCTTCACGTTGGTGTAGAGTGGAAAATTGTAATCAATGTGTTTTGAATATGCCAATGTTTCTAAGTGTGGTTTACGAGCAATACATTTTAAAATCATTGCAATGAACAAATTTCACGCTCAAAAACTTTATGCAAACATATTGCGATAAGAAAGAACAAAAAAGTAATTTTTTTTCTTGTATATATTAATGAATTTGATTTTTTTTAATAAAGTGCATTTGTTGTAAAGAATGGTTACAAAAACTATCCCATTACAAGTAGCTAAACTCATAAAATTATGATTATTTTATATTTATTTCCTTTGATTAAATTTTTAACTTTAAGAATGGAAATGAAGCGAATATTTCTTTAAGACATAGATAATAAAATTGCAATAATAACAATAATTTCAAATTTTTTCAAACAATTATGGCCTGCAAATGATCTATACTATATTATATTGAATAATTGATAATAGTTGGAAACGACAGACGTTTTTTACCGGAAATAAATCTCGATAGAGCCAAGAATCTAAATTACTTCGTAGTTAATTAGGTATCAGTTATAATGCTATAACTCTCATATTATCCATTAAGTAAGAAAATCAGAATCATTTTAAATTTAGAAGAAAAAAAAACTCTTCCGTTACTTATTTTAGAGAATTTCTCAAGTGTTAATGCTCTTCCTATGTCCCTCTTGATTATTTTCCAAAAACTCTTCCCCCGGTTGTCATAGAAATTACTATTTTAAATATTTTTAAAATATCACGTGAATAGTTTAAGAAGGGGAGATATATTTGGCTTCATTTTTCCAATTTATCTGTTTATTTAAATGAGTCTATTCATTATTCCATTCATGCTGTGTCATAATTGCCTCAGTAAATTTAAGAATATTCTTGAACCGCCGCTAATAGTCCAAAGAGCAGCTTTAGTGCGTTATTAAAACAACAAAATTAATCTTTAATAAATAGAGTTTAGTTAATAACATACACTCAAATAGTTAATGAAGTAGTAATTGTTATTCATGCGCTAAGTCTTAAGGCGGAGTCGAGAAGACGAAAAAAGTCATTAGAGTGTCAGCACTGAAGAGTTGACTGATAAAAACAATCAAGACCTCTAACTGGAAAATGTAACCGTATTAAAGTATCTGATTGAAGGGGAAAAAAAAAAAACTCGTATTCTAACAACTGAATGACACTTAAAAAGTATATTTGTAGAAACGTTATAAAAACCTCACTATTGAATCTGAAAAAAGATCGAAAATATCTTAAAGAAATGGTTTGCATGAATTGCCCTGTATGTATCTTTTGAACATAATTACATGCTGTTCTTGTCAAACTTTACGAATTAGTTTCATATACTTGAAATGTGCTTCGATGGTGGTTCTTTTTTCCAGTCACGCTACTTTTCTACCTTCTCCCATTTTATTCTTTTATCGAGAGACTTGACCTTGTCATGACAATCTGCTGTTCGAGTCAAGGTCAAGGTGAACGTGAACTGAGTGGCTCCGCACCAGATGAATGTCTTTAAATAAAGGTGAAGCTCTGATTTATCGATGTTTAATACACGATTAGCCTTACATATTTGCTTCGAAAAAGGACTTGAACTTTTGTATAGAATGTGGTTAACCCAAGGGAATGCCTGTTTAACGTATATTATTAAATTTAAATTAAAAGATACGTTATTACCGTAAAAAAGAGTGAAAATGAAAAATTGAAAGTCGATTTTCATACACAGTGAATGTAGAAAGTACACTAGCGTGCAAAACTTAAGGAACAAATGCATTTTTCACAAATGTATTTTTCAACAAACAACCATGAAATTGTTGAAAAGGGCTTTTAGCGACCGGTACAGTGAAAAGGCAGCTCATTAGAAAGGTGATGCATATGCAAATATCAGGATGATGACATCAGAAGAGACGTCCCGACACGCAAAAACGCGGGGAACGTGCGCGCTCAATGCCTAGACAACTTTAAACAAAAAAAAAAGAGGAAGGACTCATTTCTCGACATTCCATGCAAGTGAAAGTGAAATCATAAGTTCAAATTGGCTCCAAGAAACCAACAGAATGCCTTTACTTATGGTAAAATGATCGGCAAGCTTGAAGAGAGGCGTATTTTGATAAGTGTTAAGCAAGAGTTTTGAATTGACAAAAGTGTTGTTTCAAGAGCTTGGAAAGCTTTCCAAATGACAGGTACAGTTGTAGGAAAGGTTGGAGGTGGTCGAACGAGGAAAACAACGGTACGTGATGATCAGTATATCGTTTTGCAGTTAAAAATATTTTGAAACTAAATATCAGGCAACATTGCTCATTAGCTGTTTATGTCAACGGGATGACAGGTATCAAGGTTTACCGTAGCCAGACGTCTGCATAAAGGTAGCCTATTCGTCCATTGTTCTGAGCGCTGCACACTATTAACAGCATCCCAGCAGCGGCATCGTTTACAGTAGTATTTAGAACACAAAGGCTGGACATCTCATCAAATGAGTTTCGTTCTGTTTACTGTTGAGAGTCACTTCAGCCTGACCAACGATTCTCAGCTCCAGTTTAATTGTAGGAAGGGAGGAACACGATTTTATTCCTCTAACATCAGGGAATGAGACCGTTGAGATGGTCTGGAGTGCACGTGTGGAAAGGCATTATGTGAGATAGACGAACGGAGCTCTATATCTTCGACAGCGGTTCACTTACCAGATATCGTTACTGCAATAAAATTATCCTCCCTTCCGTGATTTTGTTCCAAGATCCCATTGGTCCAGACTTTATTTTTGTGCATGATAAAGCAAGTGCACACAGAACTTCTGCTGTTGAGGAGCTTCTAGAAAGAGAGGATATCTTTTAAATTGATTGACCAGCTTGTTCCCCTTATTTAAATCTCATGGAACACGCGTGGAAGACTTTGGGGAGACACCTTGCAGCAAGATTGTACCCTCCGGAGAACGATAGACAGCTGAAACAGATGCTCCTTGAAGAGTGGCATCTCCTACCTCAAGAACTGCTGGATAATTTGGTAGAGAGCATGAACAAACGATCTCATGCAACCATTGTAGTTAGGGGAGGTCATATTCCTTACTTTGATTGTAGTGCTTGTTCATGGCCAAATAACGTTTTTTACTAATTCCACTTTGCCGATTAAACCTTTTTCTGCTTTGTTCCATAATGTATGCCTACAATTCACTTTCTCGGTACCATGCTTTCATCCTAAAAAGTTGCTTTTTCACACAAGTATATTCGTGCATAAATAGTCATAAGCTAAAGAAACCTGGCTGCCAAATAATGCATAATTAAATTATACATGAAAAATTACGTATAAAAATGTAACACTTGTAAAATTGTAACATAATATATGTGTAAAACATATATAAAGTGCAGCCTTTTGGAACAAGGCACATAATCTCAATTGTTTAAGCCAATATTTTATAAATAATATCTTGTAAAATATCTCTTTGCTTTAATAATATCTCTGGAGCCTTTGCATACATATTAATTCAAACAAATGTGATGTTATTCAACTAGAAGAATAGACCTATTCATATGTAAGAGCACTTATCAAGTCCTGTATATTAGAAATCGAAATCATTTAAATATTCTGATCAAGCATTTTCCATACATATTCCATGGGGTTAATGTCTTGTGGCTGAAAAGGAAAACAAGATGGCTGCAGTTGGCAAGTTTCTTTCTCAAGAACTTTCTGGTATAAATATATTCTTCACTCACTGCACATATATATACATCCAGGCATCTATCTTTCCGCTCCCTGACGCTTGTACCAGAATGTACTCAATTAATTAAAAAGCTAATAGGTTAAATAATATATTATTACCATTATTATATAAAAAAAGAGAGAAAGAAAAGTATATCCGTCCATTCTCATATTTATGCTTAAATTACTAATTTAGACATGTATAATTCTTTTCGTATACCAGAAAATTAATTATTTTTGTTTCTCTGATAACTGACATACTCGCATAAATTAGCATTACCTTATTAGAATAAGTATTTAAGTATTTCTAGTTTAATTAATAATTTATCTTAATCAATTATCAGAATAAATATTATTTTATATTTTCGCGCAATAATATGATTTTTACAAACACTATGCAATTAAGTACAATACAATAGGCAACCTCCTAACCGGTCATTAGGAGATTCAAATCCTAGTTGGTTTATTACATGCTACATTGAATCAAATATTATGGTATACTAAAAATGCTATTTATCAAGATGAAAAGGGAAAAAACGCAGTAACATTATAACGCATACTTATTGAATCCTGTGACTTTTAATTAAATAATTCTAAAACATTCTTAAAAATACACATTCAAAGGAAGAAAGGGATGCTTGCATTCTAAAAGAAATAAACTGTTCGATTCAATGAATGATTTCCTTGCTTCAGAGCCGGATCGAACAGGTCAATCCATTAATAAAACTGTTTTTATATATACAAAAAAAAATGTTTTAGTAATAATTACAAGTTCAATCGATCCAACTAGCATTAATATCAATGTAATTGAAATAATTTCAAAGGGCTATTTTCAAATACGAACAAAACTAATTTAGAAAAAAAATTATTTCAGAATTTTGAGCTTTTACACACACACACACACACATATATATATATATATATATATATATATATAAATAAAGATAATTCAGCAAGATTCTTAGCATTTTATAAATTTTGATTATCTGTTTCATTCACTCAAGAAAATCAGTAAAATTGCCGGATTTAACTTTTGACAAATAAATTTAAATACCGTTCGTGCACTACTTCTTAACTTAAACAAACTTGAGATTTCTCAAAGAATCCCCTTCCAAAATTTTCCTAGAGCATTTTCTTTGACAGAAAATGAGGACTTCAATTTCACGAAACATAAGAATGTCTTCGTTTTTAAAATTTCCAAACTTTGAGCTAATATTTTATCCTTTTAATCTAGAAATAGAAATTTCAACGAAACTCTTCCAAAAGCAATTCTAAGACCATGAGAAATTTATAATTTTCTCCGAGTCTTGGTTTATCCGTGCTCCTTTTTTAAAACATAAATTGCATGGAATTATTCTTAAGCCAGCAGTCATTTATATGGTATATCTTGAGAAACAGTATGCTACATGTAGATTCATAATAATTTCTTAGCTTTTTCTTACACATAAATTACATACTACTTACATTAAATAAAATATAATCTCCTAGACACGTATAATCTTCAATTATCCTGACTGTTTTCTTTTTTCCTATGATGATCGGATTTTAATGGCACAATAGCCAAACTGGTTGTATTATACCATGTATGATCTGTTGAAGACCGCACCAAAATTTGTAATTTCGTAATTTTATAAAAAAAAATATACTAAGAAGTACATAACATATGTAAATAAAATTTTATGGACACAAACGCATAATATTACAAAACTATAAACTGACGTATTTTAAGAGGTTTTACGGAATTGAACCAACTTTTTTGGATTTAAATCTTTGTAGTCTTTTATAAATATACCTTTTTCTTCCTTGCATTATTTTAGAGAATATGCTAAGTTACAAGCATTCAAAAAAAAAAAAAACCCATGGATAGAGACAAGGCATTTGCAATTGACTTAAGACTAAATCATTCTCTTTAAAAGAAAGATGATAACCATTATTTGTATGGTTATAAAGCTTGAAGGTATCATAAAGTCTTAATTATTGCCATGAAATAACCGAGATATTTGCGGATAAAATTTATTCTGCATATTAATTGATCCTTATGTGCATAATGTTGTAAATTTCAACTATTAATGATCATTTATTTGGTTTCTGGAAGCCATAGATTGAAGTAACCCACAATATCGTAAAAGTTTTAATTCTTTCAAAAAATAATCAAGCCTGAAATTTACTTTTTATTTTTTATTCTCAAGGCTTCTCTATATAACAATCCAGAATTATACATTTCTCCCAGCGTTTCTGGACTTTCCACACGCCGTCATTGTAAAATTCATCAGCTTGATCTCTTTTCTATACTGTTCCTTACTTCAATCAATGTCTTCCTGATACCAAAAAAAATTAACGTTAATGGCCATAATTTACAGCATTATGTACATAAGAATATATTAATATGGGAAATAAATTTTATCCGGATATCTAAATTATTTCTTAATAATGATTAAAACTTTATGATACTTCCTCGTATACTCATCATAACTGGAAGCCTTCGCAAAGCCTTAAAAAAAAAAAAAAAAAAAAATACCGGTACATTTTGATTTCGCTTCAAAACACTTCTTCTGTATTATCGGATACATAATATTTGGAGGCATGGCGACGTACAGTAAACAGGATCCATGGTAGAAATGACGTCGTGTAAGAAAACTCGCACTTTGTGCTTTCCATTTCAGCGTCGTCTAACGGATCACCGCTTGGCAATCCACTTGTGCATTGAATGGTAAAAATGATTGTCTGGATCTTTTCTATGGCGATGAGTTTCGAAATACCCTGTATTTTTCAGCTTAAGATAATCCTATTTTTAATGAGTTTTCTCCTACTCATTGTAACTATGTCTGGGTCAAAATTTTAAAAGCTTTCTTCTCACATTTTAAAGAGTTCGATTGAGGTGAAATTTTCTATACACAATTGTTTGGGATGATAATACGATAATTTAATTATAATTAATAAAAATTAACTGATTAAAACTATTTATTTAAGGAATTGAATTTTACTCAGTATTTCAATTGTTTACATGATACAGTTGAGTATTGAAACCAACGAATTAAACTATCTTCTAGACAAATTTTAAGATATAAAAAAATTATGTTATGCAAAATGTGAAGTTTGAAAGAACACCCATGTTTAAAAAACTCGTTTCTTATTAAAAATTATTTTTTTGCTTTCAGGTTAATTTGGTAATTTATTGATTTTTTCAATTAATTCTGCAGAATTTTTTTTTTCAATAAATTTTTAAAATAAGATCTTATTGACATATATATATATATATATATATTCCCATTCCCTCATTTAAAAGTAAAGTGTTCATTCTTTTTTCCTGATACCATTCCTTTTTAAACTTTATGCAATCACGCGCTCTTAAAAATTCGTTGATAATACAGTTTTCATGGCTTCAGACATATAGGGATTATCCTTACCAGACTTTCTGTCTGCAGCTCAAATCCCTGGGAATCCCTCCACTCATCACACGTGTTCTATTATGAAAATCCCTGCTATAAAAATCAAAGCAAGCGAAAATTCTCTCTCTCAGCCATCATAAAATAAACAAACTGGCTATATATATATATATATATATATATAGCCAGTTTGATTAAGATTGATTGTTCTCCAAACTTTGAGCTATTCTTTTAGGATATTAAAACATTTTCATTTGTGTTTAGTGTGTATTTCATGCAAATACCCTGGATGACATTGAGCCTCAACAGATTTAACAGGCATTAGTCCTTGTTTAACATGCTTAATTGTTTTAGAGGCTTCATGATTCATAAACATGATAATTACTTTTTTTTTAATTTTAAATAAATGTAGAACCTATCTCTCGGAAATAAATATTTTAGTTACCCTCTGGAATGCATTATACAAAGTTAATTAGTTAACGAGAGAGAAATAAAAGTGCAATAATCCTTCAAATGTAACGATTTCTACAAAGGGCTTCCATCAATATTATCTGGCTTTCCAGTATTTTCTTGATAATTCTGGAGCATCTCTCTCTTTCTCTTTAATTGCACTTATGAATGAAAACTCTAAAAACGTTCTCATCCTCACTTTCATAACTCTGTTGACAATGACCGAGAAAAAGTTTATTTATTTATGCTAGATAGTGAGGTCTCGAAAGAGAATGAGAAGTGTAAGTGTAGAAATAGTTCTTTGCTCCCAGAATTAGACAAGCGGTGCTCTGTTGTGACACTAGATACGTCCAGTAACCTCTAATTTATCATCTCTTCATCAATAATAATGCAGTTCCTTTCGACAAGGAAGGGAGGGGGACGGCGTTTATCAGTGTTAAGGGCGTTTATGGTAACAACATTTCTAAACAAGAATCGTTCTTAAGTCTGCTGTTTTTGAAATTATGCTGGAGAGGAATTAGGGGAAGATAATATCTTAATTTATGATTTACTTTGAAATGATAACGAAAGATGACGCAAAATGTGTTTAATATGCCATAAACTGGCTAATCAGAAACATGTTAGGAGAAAACTGTGTTGAATAATCAAAGGAAATCTCGAGTTTCTAAGACAGATAAAGAAAAAGACGGGGGGAGAGTTAATTTAATCGATCTATCGGAGATATTTAAAATAACGCTGTTGAAAACAACAATCATATTACATGCATTTGAATTATAACACTGGAACAGATCAATATGTATTAATGCCCTTCATACGGAACTTTATTTCTTAGTGTTGTTGGTCCAAGACACAGCAAACGGCGTGTATTAAAAAAAATGGTTGATTAGAGATTTATACAATAAAAAATGCAATCGTGTTGGAAAAATACTTCTATTAATTCGATTTCATTCGCATTACTAAATTACATCCTTTCTTCAAATCAAATTAAATCAATTAATAATTTAATTACGGATTTAAATTAATCTGAAGAAGTTATATAATTTAATAATGCGGGGCATAATGAAACTAATAATAAATTTTCGTCATAACTACAATTTAAAAAAGAATGTAAGAATTTACCGACTGAGTTCTGATTGACTTAATTAAAACTTTTTTTTCTTTCGAATAGCTGGAAACACATCTGGAATTCCTATGCCTCATTTGACTTCAATTCTAATAATTTATTTTGGTATGTTTAAAATGATCTTTGAGAACATAATGGACGCAGTAATTTCCAACCATTTAGTAAATAATATAGATCATTCCAAATTTCTCTACTTTCCTTCTGATATCGGCATTTGAAACTTTTGGTTTACACTTGGGAATAAATGTTAATGGTTGTCACGAAGACATTTGGCTGTACAAAAAGAAATACGAGTACCAAGAACATAATTAAACTTTGATAAAATAATAAAAAAATAAGAATTTTTTTCCGCACGTTCACTCTTAATTAAAAATTGCCAAAATATAAGCAATAATTTTTAAGCTAAAAAAATATGACATTATCTGAGCTATGTGGGATTATATACTGAGCACAAGCCCGATACAAGATTTGGTAAAATGAATGCTATTTAATGATGATTATTTGTATAAGTTTGTATTGATATATTACACTTACAATAAGAAAATATCGCCCGTATCATTGAGAAGATGGAGCAGAATTATCTGTCTCAAAGTCCTTTTATCCCTCCACTACAAACTACCTAGACGGGTCGAGCCCCTTTGTAATTGAGCCAAATTACACCAGTGACTAAAACCATCCATAATTAAAAATTTTAATTTTCCCAACAAATTAACTCTAGATCCTTCTAATTAAACATTTTGGCAGCCCTTCCAACAGTTTCTTCCCAAATATCAACATTTCGAAACTGTTCAGATGCAGCAATTGGGCGTTTTTTTCGAAATTTCAATGCCATTTGTCAACACATAGATCAATTTTCAAACAGTCTCACAGAGTTTATTATATTCTAAAGATTTATGCTAGATTTAGTAAAGTTCGGAGATAGTCTCATTTGTGAAATGTTTGCTCTGAATTCTAAAGAATTGATTTCTCATCTTCATTTTCTTCATATGAAATTTTTTTCCTGATATATCTCAGTCAGTAGGATATCAAATTATTATTTGGTTTTTTTTCCCCCTTCTTTTACATATTCAAACTCTTAATTAAAAAAAATTACATATTGCTATCAGTTCATTATTGGAAAATTCTTGCACTAAGAAATAAATTTTTTTAAAAATTCATTATCAGAGAATAAGAATTCAAAACTTCTCAGATATATTCAAATATCTAGAAGAAAATATGTATCAGTCATTGGTTGCATTTATTGGCTTCAAAGAATTTATAAGATCGAGCCTGGACCTAAAGAACTAGCAAAAGTTTCATGAATGACAGGCAGTACTTTTCTTTTCACTTTCAGCACGGATTATCTTTTTTTATTTATGTTTTTTTATTGTAGTTTTCCTTTTTCATTTCCTTTTCATGACCTCTTTTCTTCCTTTCCAAACATTTGTATCGTTTCGTTTCGACTTCAGTGAAGTCTGTTTTGTAAAAACTCCAGCTGCAAGGATTGCTATCCGTTTAAAGAAGGGAAAAGATATAGGGATAACGATTGAAAAGAGGGAGGGTTACGGATTTTTTCAGACACTTGACCAGAGCTCAGTAGGTCGTTTTTCTTGAGGGCCAATTGAAATAGAATTTTGTTACTAATTTAGATTCCTTTTGGATATTTTTCGCTAAAAAAAATATTTTTATGCGTTTAAAGGCTGAAAAAGAGACGAGAAAGCCATCCATTTGCCAAAGTAATATCTGATTGTTATGACAACACATTAAAAATGGCTAAAATAATTGCAATAAAAAAAATTAAAGTACTTTTTGCTAAAAATGGACTAAAATTCTTTTAATCTTGATAACTTTGTTGTTGTGATATTGTAATGCAAACTATTGGATAAATTGTATTATTTTATAATTAGCGATTACAATTGTAATAGTTTTATTTAAATATTGTTTTACAAAAAGCTGAATGTTTTACAGTATGCGTTTCACTTGTGTATTATATTTAATTAAAAAACACACAGCATTGAAATAAACATTGTTTGTTTTGTTTTATGAACAAAATACAAAATTTCGACCTCTTAAAATACGACTTGCAGTTAGCTAAAACATAAATTTTTCGGAAAAAACTGGAATAATGGATATTGTCATTAGAAAACAAGGTTATTAGGCAACAACAGTTGCAAAGAAACGATTCGAAGTTTCTACTAGAAGATTTAATACAAACTGTGTAATTTTATAAAATCTTGATACTACTAACAATATAATATTGAAGGAAATTCACTCATTTTGTTTTTACAAAACTCATTCTTTTTAATGAATCTTCCCCTACTTAAAAAAAAGTACTCTTTCACGTTCTTTCAATTGTTTTAAATGCAAACATATTTTATTTAATGTTATCTGATATTCAGTGTTACATCACTCTAATGTTAAATATTTAATTATCGGATGCTTAACAACATGCAACATTCTACAATGTTTTTAATGGTAAGACACGGATATGAGATTTCAGCACAGAATTAAGATTTGATATCAAAGCTTATGATATCTTAGAACAGTTCCTATTTTAGTTACAATTTTCATTTTTCTATGTTAATTATTTGAGAAACAACAACATTTTCCACAACCTAGATATAAAACAAAAAATTATCTTATATACATTGTTAAAGAACGGCCCTTATCGTTTCCTGAATAAATATCACAAAACAATTTTGATAATATTCGAAACCCTTTCATAAAACATTTCTTTTGCCCGTCAGATAAGGAATACAATTCCTCACAGTAGTCCGGTTGAATTGCAAAAAAATTGTAATTTACACGACACCTCTTCTGAAATGCTTGTGTACTCTATTATCAGCTTCTTGCCTAGTTCCAAGAACTGTATTCCAATTTCCAAAAAGTTGTCCTTTTCTTGAACATGAAAAAAGAAGAAAAAACTTGGGTGTGTGAAAAAAGAAAGAAAATAAATAAATCTTGGCTTTTGTTTGCAAACCACGCCTAGGGGTTATTTTCGTAGAAAATAGGGGTTCACAACGCCCCTTTTCCAAATGGCCATGAACTATACAATGACAAAGAAGCGGCTAGCTTCAATGACCGAAACGGTCCCTCAACTGGAATAAATGTACCAAACATGCGATACACTGGATATTCTTTATCGCGGGATTTAATTGCTCACTCTAAAGTACAGAACAATGGGAAATGGTTGCAACAAGTTTCCGTTATTAAATATCGAAAACTACAGGTGGAATATATTACATATAACGGCTTTTCTGCCAATCATTATTATTCGAAACATAAACAGGTAGAGATTAAACTAGACTCTCGTTTAGCGGTGGGGATATTGTGACTCATTGCTCCTGAAATTAAATCATATCATATAACACAGCTTGAACTAATATATTCCAAACCCCTCCCTTCAAGAAACAAAAAATTATAAAACAAATTATCGTAATTTTAAAAACAATCAAATTATCTGAGTACTTTACTTTTAAAAATCAAACCACAGCATCACTAGCAGCCATATCTCTCTCAGCCAATAGGAAACCTGAGCAGCTAGCCACCTGATTGGTCAGCTTCATTTACCCTGTATTCCCACACCCCTCTGCACTGTACCAATATTACACATCATTACTATTCCTCCATATATTCACTTTTAAATCACTTTAACTTAATTTTTTCAACTTAACTTATTCATCTTAACTTTTTAAATTCACAATTCATTGATTTTTACCTAATTAAATAAATTTTTATTAAATTATTTATTAAAAAATGGGCAAGTAAACTTTTACCAGGTTAAACTCCTACCGGAGATAAAGGCCCTTCGGGCTAGGTTCTCCTTTCATGTTTCATTACGAACTAATATATTCCGTTTACCTTATCGAAATTTTAATATTCATATGAATTTTCACAGAGATGTTTTATGGAATGGTTTCGTCTTCTTGGCGTAAGTGCCATATTTGGTAAAAGTGTGCCAAACGCTCGTTAATTTAGAAAAAAGTGTATTTATGAAAATAAGACTAAACTATGCAAATGCAAGAAAGAAAAGGACGAAATGACTAGAAGACTCGAATACAGAGAAAGATAATTAAGTGGACGAAATGTATATGCACATAGAAACAGAGCAAATTTCAAAGAAATATAATGTCTTGTTCAGGACATACAGTTCTGTAAAATGAACTTATCACCATGGCATTGGCCCACATTTCATAAGCAGTTAAACATCTGGACGTGGAGTCACAGAGAAGGTGGATGTCCACCTCAGGGAATTCTTGAAAAATTCCTTCCAATTTCAATTTAGATCGGCAAAAGCTTAGAATGGTGGATAATGCCATCTCATCTAGTTTCAAGCATACTGTATTGAGAAGAAATTTTGTTATCCAACGAGCAAAGATGTGTTTAATATTACAAAGATAAGTAACGGAAATCATTGCAATATACAGTCGTTCATTATTCTGTTGAAATGCAAGGTCAGAGGGCCGTAAAAGAAAGCGCAACACAACGGAGCGTGGAATATCAGGATCCTTCTTTGGTTGCAATGCTTCATCAGCCTATGAATTGATATCCCCTTCTCTCTCCCTCCTCAGTTTAAAATCTTAATCCCTGTAGAGTGGAAAGACACAGTGAGAAAAGTATCCTATAACTGCATTGGACTTTTCCAGATGCATCTGAAATTAAAAATGGAGTAGTTCAGGGCTTTTTACTCGGACCAATCCTCTTCAATATTTTCATAAACGATATCCCAAACTACTCACTAACAAGTATAAACCTATACGCAGATGACACCGCTGTGCTTGCAAATTATAAGAACCCAACAACGGTCACCAAAGCTCTCAACATCCACCTCAAAAAACTTGAAACATATTTCAACACATGGAAAATAAAAATAAATGTTGAAAAAGTCAGCTGCTGTTATTTTTACAAGAAAGAAAATTCTTCCACCATCACCCACCCTCTACGACACTCAAATTCCTTGGTCTGAGTCCACAAAATACCTCGTTATTATCTTTGATAAAAAAAAAACTCACTTTCCGACAACACCTACTACACTCGCGAGAAAAATTCCGTAAATTAACTAGAAAACCTTTTCCCCTAATTGGACGGAATTCAGAAATGACATTAGAAAATAAACGACTTCTCTACACCTCCGTTATGCGTCCAGTAATAACCTATGCATGCCCAGTATGGGGTTTCGCTAGCAAAAGCAATATTAAAATCCTAGAAATTCTACAAAATACTACCCTAAGAATGATCGCCAAAGCAAGGTGGTTTATGAAAAATTCTGATATCTGAAAAGCTCTTAAAATAAATACCTTCCGCAAACATATCCAAACCATCTCCAAAAACTTTTTTACCTCTCTTCAAAACAATAATAATCCCAATATGAAAAACCTAGAAGCTTATCAACCAAACAATAGAACCAAAAGGCCAAGAATTATACTTCTTGACTCCTATGAACCTCCTTAATTTAATTCATTATATCTGCAAATTTTCATTATTTATCTTATATTAAATGCACCACAATCATCCAAATCTCTTAACCCCACTACCGAGCAGTAACTGAGATAAGTTGTCCTCAGAGACGTCTTAAGGCATGGGCCCGGACCCAGGGCCTCGCTTTTGAGGGGACCTCGTCTCGTTCTCTGCTCAGCGTCAATAAGATCATGATCAGAATAATTTTAATCGTCAATTGTTATTTCCGGACATGTCTGATTGAAGACAGATACTTCTATATTAAATATTTCTAATTTCAACGTTTGCTGAGAATGAGGGAAAATATTAATTTTATTTCTAAAGTAAGATATATCCAATATATTGATAAAAATGCTGCTGTGGGAAGGACAGTCACAAACATAACAGACACTCCTTCCAGAGACTTTTTATTTATTTGCACACGAGTAAAAGATTACTCATGAATGGACAAGAGATACACTTACACCCCCAAAAGAAGTGACAAACACACATTTTCTGTTTTATGACAAGTGTCAGGGTTAATAAAAAGAGGGTTGAAATGACCCTGAAGGAAATCACATTTTTTGGACGAAACGAGTAGCCTACAGTTCTAAATCGGTAATTCCTTTCCTTAAATTTAATTTCTTCCAAACAGTAAGAGGTAATTATATTTTTATTTTTGAATTGTATTTCTTTGAAATATAAGATAATATACAAATATTTATATCGCATTAAAAAAAAAGTAAAATAATGTAAAACTGTATTTGCTTTTTTTACAGAGAGAGTTATACAAACAATATCCAGTTTAAAAAAAATCTGCTCTTTTTTTTGTAAATTTTCTCTCTCCCCTCTGAACACCATGAAATAATCTCTTAACTGCTTATAAAATTATATATAAATATTTCAATGCACTCTTTAGAATATTTTTAAATTGATTAATATGCATAAGCGTTCGCTTCCTTCATTTTGAATGCACTATGACCCTACAAAAGAATTTTCGATGGGTATTGTAACTCAGATAAATATTTTTATTTGCTTCTAATATGGAAAGCGTCATTTTACTCGTTTAAAAGTCCAAATGACTGCCCTTTTTGTTATTATTGAAACCCAAATAATATGGGACATTTATAAAACCAATATATTACGTTACTACAGATTGCAGTAATGCAATATAAATATAGAAAAACAATCATATAACAGGAATCCTAGAGTACGATTTGATAATTAGATAAATGAACGCCAGTACAATAATTTTAATATTTTAAGAGTAAACATCAAAAATTGAGAAATTCTCGTCAAACAGTACAAAATAAGAGATTTTAATTGCATAAGACCACTCATTAGAATTTTTCTATTTGCATGTGTACGTTTAATCAAATTTTCCTGCAGAAAATTGAAATTATTATATATACTTTAATTTTAGTTTTTATACTTTAAAACTTATAACATATTTATACTTTTATCACTTATTAATACTATATTACTTACTAATACTTTATCTCATATTAGTATGAAATACTTTTAATGAAAATTACTTACATAAATGTAATTCTCATAATTAACAATTTATGTAATAATATTCCTTAATTTTCGGAATCTATGACTTCCTTTTTATCATGATTCTTTGTCTCGTTTGATAAGCTCAACAACAAGGATAGATACATTTCGTAAAATTACAAACGTATATTTTTCCGAGAATTTTTAAAAGATTTCAAATATTATGTAAGACAATACAATACAGAAACCTAAAAACCTTTAGCAGTTTTTTTTTCTGCATATCATTTCCATTTAAATAATTTACTCAATATTTTCTTACAATCGCAATGGGTTTTTTTTTTTAAAAATAAAAAATATTTAAGGAAATATAATAATTGTTTGTAATAAAACTAATATTGATTTATATTAGTTCATAGAACATATGTATATCTACATTTTAATAATAATTTGAAATACAATATTTTGTACATTAATAATAATAATGAAATAATCATAATATGAAAATTGTATAAAAGGGGTAATAACTTAATTGAAGCTTTGTTCTATCTATCCATGAAAGAGTTAAAAGAAATTATTTAAGAATTTCGATCATATCACCTTCAGAATTCTTACGAAAACGAGAGAGAGTTATATATTACTCTCATTTTATACACCTGAACATAGAAAGTGTATGATGAACTACCACAGTCGATGGCAGTTATCTAGTCGCGTAGACAACCAACTTATTATACAATTCAATGATAATCGCCATTATTGGAAATAAGTGCTGAAGAGAATAGGGGCTGTTATAAAACTCTTAGCATCAAGAGGATTGCCTTTCAGAGGGGAAAACGAAACAAAAGGTTTTGTGAATTACGGAAATTATTTAGGCACTTTGGTTTTAGTTAGTTTGATCCATTTTTAAATGAACATATTAAAAAGTACGACAATCCAGTAAAAGGTAATCCTTCTTATCTATTTGCTACAATTTGTGATGAGTTCATTGAAGTCATGGCGTCAAAAGTCTTGGAAACTATTGTCACTGAAATACAGGAAGCTAGATATTAATTAACTTTTATTTTATGGTATGTCCAAAATGGTGCACCGCTGAGAGATTTTTGCAATTTAATATTGGACATACTGCAGAGTATCTGACGGATGTTGAGGCTTCATTTTTGGAAAGTAACAACATTTCCCTCAGTGATTGTAGAGGTCGGCCATACGACAATGCCTCCAATATGCCTGGGAAATATTCAAGATTGCAAGCCTGACTTCAAGAAAAAAATAAATATGCTATATACGTCCATGTGCAGGGCATTCTTTGAATCTAATTGGCGTTTAAGCAGTAGAATGTGACTAAAATGTATCAATTTACTTTAATTTTGTCCAAATTCTTTGTAATTTCTTCTCATCGTCAACCTATCGTTGGAATATACTAATATTAAATTTGAGCTGTGATAGTAATAAATATGACCTGAAAAACCTCAGAAAAACGCTTTGGTCAGCACGCGCAGAGGCAATTAAAGCTTTAAGCTCCGGATATTCAGAAACTGTCTAGAACCTGGATTGCTTAGTTAATGATGAATTCCAGGCAATGGATATTCGACTTTTTGCTAAAAAATTAAAAAATAGGATGAATGAATTAGAAACTACTTTTTTAACTATCCTTTGGAATGATATTTTAAAACGTATTGACGAAGTAAATCTATTTCTCCAGAGTAAAAATATGGATTTGTAGAAAGGTGTAAAATTATTAAAATAATTAATGATATTTATAAAAACCAGAAGAGACTCTTTTGACTATGCCAAGGAAGTGTCCTTTGTAAAGGAATATCAAAATGCTCACAAGCATATAAGACAACACAGTGTTAGGGTAACTTTCCTGGAAGGAAATAGAGAAACCGACAAAACGTTTGAAAACAGCCACAGCCAGAAATTTAAAATAGAAACCTTTTTACCAATAATAGACTCTCTGATTTGCAATATACAAATGCATAGTAAGAAATACGAGGAGCTTTTTGAAATGTTTGGATTTTTTGAAAATATTTTTAATTTGGACGAGACAGAAATTAAAATAGCATGTGAGAAAATATTAAATTTTTATGATAAAGACATTAATGGGGAGGAACTGAACTAAGGATGTCAACATTTCAAGTCATATATGATCATTGGAGGATAAAAGCTGAAGAAAACGCTAAGAGAAGAAATGGAAAAAAGAAAAATTAATAAAAAAATATAATTCTACAAATGTGAAGATGAAGAACAGTTATTGGATGAAAGGACTGGAATTGGGGTCAACACACTCTATACATACATGTATAATGAATGACTATTCACAGAGTTTCCCAATATTGCAATAATGATGAGAATTTTCTTATCAATGATGATTACTAACGCGAATGGTGAGCGTTCATTTTCAAAGCTCAAAGTGGTCAAAAGTGAATTGAGAAATTGTATGACTCAATCGCGTTTGTATAATTTAAGCTTGATGAGTATTGATAATAAAATATTACTAACAATGGATTTTAATAGACCTAATTAATGATTTTGCGAATTTAAAATGTAGATAACGAATATTCACATAAAACTTCATTTTACTATGGATCGCTTTTATTGAACTGTACGTGTATATACACCAAATTAGCTTAAAGGGTCGCAGACGGGGCCTATTTTTTCATAAGGACCCAGGGCCTCCAGAAGGCTTAAGACGTCCCTGGCTGTCCTTACATTTCAAACTGGGTTTTCTCAGATTTCTTGGTCTACAAATTAGGTGGTGGGGGGGGGGGATCACTACATCGCTCGTGTGTGATGGCTGGGGAGAAAATATAACTGGAAAAATAAATATATCATTCCCCGGAAGAGTTATTCCATGCAATGATTTTAATGAATTAAAACATTTTTTAAAAGTAAAAGTTATGCATGGACTTTAAAAGAATTTTTTGAATTTCCGATATTAGAAAAATAATCTTTTTAGAAATGAATAATGAAATGATCAAAATACTGAGACAATTTATTTCTGTCGGGATATTTGGAACTTTGAGAAAGAGCTACTGAAAGGAAATTTATTTGGAATAATTTGAAGATGTTAATGTATTATCTCAATTAGATCTGTATGTATGATGAATTAAATTAGAATGATACTCGTATATTATATTTAAGTAGTGTTTTAATACCATTCTTTAGTGAATCTTTACTTAAATAAATGGTAAGGTAAAATATTATTTCATTACATTTCTTTATGAGATTTCTTAAGAAAATTGTTTAGTGGAATAACTTCACTTGAAAAATTGTAGTACTTTATCAAATATTTCATTCGAAATTTCTCATCAAATATCCCGCACATCCGATTTTTCCCTTTTACTTCTTCAGATAGCCCTGTAAAGGCTGTTGTTTTTCCAAACGCATATCTGCCATTTTTCAAAAGAGATTCAATTGAAAAAGATTCTGGTCACTTATAATTATAGTTTCAAATCACCAGACAACAAAATGGCGCTTGATATATATATACTCGTTTCGAATTTCCCAGTACAATGGAATTCGGCGGGATAAAAATGATTCCCTAAACCTTCGATATTCCCTAATTTTCTTCCCTACACTTTCTGTAGACTCGTCTCGTTCTATTGTTCAGATTCCCCTTTTTAAGCCACTTGTATAGTCGAAACATGCGTTCATTGGTTATACTTGGTACCCTTTAACCGGAAAACATTTCATAATAACGAATCAAATGCCTCAAAACTTTTTGTATATTCTAGTTCTGTCTCTCCAGACGCCTGTAGAACAACAACTTGACATCTTTTGGTCACTTACCAAGGAACACGTTCCTACAGAACTGAATTCATACCTGTTTCCCGAGGTTTTTACCAGTTTGGGCTTCAACTCAGTTCTTTATGGTTCTGATTTTCAATATTTAGCTCTTCCACTTGATCCTTCTATGTTAGAATTAACTAAAAACTATATTAAGTAAAAATTAACGCTATATGGAACTATTGGTATCACCAAAACAAAGGAATCTTAAGAATCTGCCTAATTTTGTCAATAAATTAAAAGGTAAAATTTAAGATTTTTATTTCAAAAATAAAAATACGTAACTTCTCTCCATATAGGCACATCGAACCAATTGCAATAATATCGAAGGTCTACTTTGTTTCTCTGAAGCGAAGGTGTTGAAAACAATTCTCTGAGGTCTCTCCATTCGTCATAGTTCTAATAATACAATGCAAGAAACTGAAATTTATTATACCCCCGCAAACCCTTAAATCTACTCAAAACATACTTCTTTTTCACATCATTCTCCCACAAAATACCCGCAATAAAGAACTTTTCTAATGATAACCAATTTAGGCATTTTGAAAATAAAAATTAAACCTTTATAGAAAACCCTTATGAAGCCGCTAACCAGTGCCAGTGCTGCTAATCATACTACCATAATTCCAAATCCTGCACCAGAGGCCTCTTGCTGTCAAACAGGTCAATTGAAAAGTCCCCGGCCTGACACATAGATGGCGCTACAAGAATTAAATCCATATGTTTTTTAGTTAGTCCTAACCCTTAAAAGATGCGTGTATAAATTTGACAGCTGTCGGATCATTAGTTTGTGAATTATAGCATTTTGAATGAAGCAACTTTTGTTATTGTGAAAAAAATGGATAAAAAGGAATTTCGCGTGTTGATAAAATATTGCTTTTTGAAGGGAAAAAATACAGTTGAAGCAAAAACTTGGCTTGAAGACGAGTTTCCGGACACTGCCCCAGGAAAATCAACCATCAAGGATTGGTATGCTAAGTTTAGACGTGGTGAAATGAGCACTGAAGACGGTGAACGCAGTGGACGCCCAAAAGAGATTGTTACCGACGAAAACATTCAAAAAATCCACAAAATGCTTTTGAATGACCGTAAGTTGAAATTGAATGAAATAGCAGACACTGTAAAGATATCAACTGAACGTGTATATCCTATCATTCACGAATATTTGGGTATGAGAAAGCTCTGTGCAAAGTGGGTGCCGCGCGAGCTCACTTTTGACCCAAAACAACGACGAGTTGATGATTCGGAGCAGTGTTTGAAGATGATCAAGCGTAATAAACCAGACTTTTTTGCGTCAATATGTGACAATGGATGAAACATGGCTCCATCATTTCACTCCGAAGTCCAATCGACAGTCATCCGAGTGGAGTGCGCACGATGAACCCTCCACAAAGCGTGGGAAAACGCAACAGTCGGCTGGCAAGGTTATGGCGTCTGTATTTTGGGATGCGCATGGAATAATTTTCATCGACTACCTTGAAAAAGGAAGAACCATCAACAGCGACTACTGCATAGCGTTATTGGACCGTTTGAAGGACAAAATCGCCGAAAAACGGCCGGATTTGAAGAAAAAGAAAGTGCTGCTTCACCAAGACAATGCACCGTATCACAAGTCAGTGAAAACGATGGAAAATATCCATGAATTGAACTTCGAATTGCTTCCTCATCCACCGTATTCTCCAGATCTGGCCTCCAGCGACTATTTCCTGTTCTCAGATCTCAAAAGAATGCTCGCTGGGAAGAAATTTTCGTCGAATGAGGAGGTGATCGCCGAAACTGAGGCCTATTTTGAAGCAAAGGACAAATCGTACTACAAAAATGGTATCGAAAAGTTGGAGGGTCGCTCTAATCAGTGAATCACCCTTGAAGGGAATTATGTTGAATAAAAAAAAACTAATTTTGCCAAAAAAAATGAGTTTTACTATGGTAGGCCGGGGACTTTTCAATTGACCTGTTATACTGCGCGAAGCCAAGAGACACTCAAACATTGTAATTGAGGAGGTCACACACACCCAGCCTTTCAGAAAGCCCCAAGAACTCCCAATATGAGAAATGAAACATTTAATTTCCACAAAATATTTAAAAAAAAAATAACAATTAATTAGCATTGAACATTTTAACTTTATATATGCCGTTGGAGCAACACAATTTGCTACACTTGGAGCAGGAAATTACAAGTCATACCACGGAACAATTTCTCCAATGAGCGATTTTTCCAGTCTTAAATGATACATTTAATTTGATTTTCCTTCTCATAGTGACCTTCATTCTCTCTCTTATTTTGTTGGGGCTGATTAAGGAATCGCTGTTCTAATTTTGTTTTTGTTAGTCAGTGTTTCACTGCTTCAAAGCTCGTGTGAATTTACAGATATTTCGACGACTAAAATTAACAAGGCCTTAAAACAATTATACTGTTATTTGTTTACACAAGCCGTCCATTGCCTTTTGGTGTTGTTTCAATATCTTATGTGGATATTTAAGTGCTTATCTTCTTTAGTATTCCGGCTTCTGACATGGTTTCCCTATCTAAGTGTCATCGAATTAATAAATTAAATCCGCTAATTCTTCTTCATGTGTCCCGTTATATAATAAGTGTTATATCTTAAATCTTCAAAGTTTTCAACAATATGTGATGTTGGAATAAAAGTTAATTCTGCTAGCTTTGGTACATTCAAGGAAAAGATTTTGAATTGCGAATATATGATATGCAATCCACTTTCTTGAACTTTTTAAGACAAACATTGCGAGACATAACAAAACTATCCATGCCAGCCGGTGCAAATCCTAGATTTACCTTTCCTATTGAAATAAAAAAAAAAAAAAGTAATATCGCGGATGGCTTACGCGAGTAAAATTAAATTACATATGGTTTATTTTTAAATAATAAATAACATTCTACTTGAGTAAAACAGCAAAAGCTTTGGCAAGTTTAAACATAGCAAAACAAGCATTTATCTTAACATTCCTATTATTCGACCAATCGCACAAAATGAAATTTAAAAAAATAAACTTGACTTTACAACAACTGACAAATTTAGATATACGTGAAACTTTTATCAAAGTATAAAATTAACCATATCAACGTTGCAACACTCTTCTAAATAACGTGTCCACTGTAATCTAGAGGTCATGGTAGCAGACTGGTGGCCGGTGGTTTTGTCGAGTCGTAGGTTCGAGCCTTGATGCCACTTAAGACCCGTCTTGTAACCGGGCTAATGCACTTTAAATCTATTGAATTCCAAAGTCATCCAGTTGGCGTGGTGTAGAAGTTTGGGGAAGGGTGCCAGATCAGGCGCCGTTCTTGTCACTGGACCCAGGTTGACAATTACGAGGTCCGTCAGAGGTGTGACGATAATAAAACCAACAACAACTTCGAAATAATAAAAAAAAAAGTGGAAGAGATTAGATGTCACCTGCTCACAGTTATATCTATGAGTTGTTTAAGGACGCAACAATTCAAAAATTAAAATGGCCACATTAATTGCATATGTTGCTTTGGAACAGCGGATCGAGGCTGGCTGCGTCGATTTCGAAATTTAAAAAGTGAAACTCTCATTTAACTTCACATAAAAGTAAGTATATTTACTTAAGTCAGATCTTACATTTCTATTTTGAACCTCTTCCACTTGTTCAATAGCTTTTAATGCTGCAAACATTGCCATTTCCTGGCTCATTCCTGACTAATGTTTCATGATGTGGTTGTACCGTTCTGCAGGGCCGACCTCACAATATATCTGTCATCTCGGACATAAGTCATGAGAGGGCGTGGAGATCCTGCATGCCGTTCAGTATAACCCTCAACATCCCATTGTTTCTGTATTCGCATGACAGTGGTTGGATTTCGGCCAGTACGACGGGCAATACACACCACACACACACACACACACACACACATATATATATATATACTGAAAAGGGACTTAGAAATTAAGGGTGTGACATGTGGAAGGCGTATGGTGCATAAGTATGAATAATAGCGTTGGAATCCGTCTGCTTTCCATTTTGGCGTTAAAAAAATACTTTTTGGGATTGAAAATAACTTAATTACACAACTAGATGATATTAAGGAAGTTTTAAAACAACTACTCATTCTGTTTGGATAGAAATACTCTGTATAAATGCATTTGAGATTGCATAACGCCATCAGTAAATGGGAAAATTTTATTGCGCTTGATAAAAAGAGTGGACACATTCATTTTGCAAATTTCTTTTTTCCTTTTTTTTTTTTAAATTAAAAACATATTTTAGATATTAAGATTTTTTTTTCAAGTGACAAATATTTTAAAAGTACAGGGATGTGCGATTCAGTCTATTAATTTATGAGATGGAGGAATCAGTACAAATAATCTTTATTAATACTTTCATGTATTTAATACTCGTAATTCAAAAAGCTAGGAATATAATTAATATAGAATAAAACACTTCACTCTCATATATAAGAGTATAATCTTCTTCCTAAATGATACTTCATTCAGTTTCTCAAAGATTCTTTTCGCCCAATATTAAAGAACAGGACTAAATAAATTTAGCAAATTTTGTCAATTAGAAATTGCTATCTTGGGTCGCTACAAACTCGTTAACAGAGTAGCAAGCTCGAGTCTCGTGTTAAAAGAGATCTCCATGAAACGGGACGATGAACATTTGATGGAAGTTCTCTTATTGCAAGACATTGAGTGAGTAAACAACAGATCCTCATCATTTGACAGTGACTCAAAAGGATGAGGTCCGCCACCAATAGCTTTCGTGTTGCTAACAGTGCGACGTCAATTAGCCAATCAATTAATCTGAAAGATATGTCGGCGATGCAAACGAATCATTTACATTGAAAAAAAAATCTTAGGTTTCCAGTAAAAATAGGATTGTGATTATCTCATAAAGAAAACAATTTAAAATAAGATAAACATAGATTTATAAGAGAATTATATTCTATATTTTTTGGTGAATCAATGTCTTGCTTATTTGTTGAAATTTTTGAAATGTTGATAATTCATCATTAAGGCTGTCTCAACATTTTGTGATAATGAATAGAGCATTAAACTGGCACATTTTATCAGAATGCGAATTGCTTCAATATTAATAATACAATTTGACCTCTCACTATTCTCAATATTACAATTTGACTCACTAGAAAGAAAGTGAATGAACTATAGTTCATTCACTTTCTTTCCTTGACCGGAAACGAACAACCCTTGACCTTCATTCACCCGTAAATTCAAGGGTAAAAATACACCCGCATTTCATAGTAAATTTTTCTTTTGTGGTAGTGAAAGTACAGACTAGCCAGACAGACATTGTGCACAATGCGCAGGGGGAACGTTAGCCGTTCCAGACAGTTTAGGAGGGGGTGAAAGCTCTTCTCAGATACGTTCTAGCTATTTGTAAAGGTTTCGAGTTTGATCAGAACGGGGTGGTCAGTCCAAACATTCTTGTACAATACTTTCAATTCATGCTTCAATAAGTTAGGGAATTTCGTATACTGTGCCGGCTGCCTTTGTTTGCCATAGAGGTACAGCTGCTATGTCAGTAGGTTTCGGTTTTTACTGTAGATGTGCGGTAAATAAACTCACAGCACCTGCAGACATCAATGATGAAAAGTTATTACTCGGTTAAAACTGAGTAATTAATCAATAACGGTGTGAACCTTATCCTAAAAAGTTGTGTCTGCTACAAGGAATTAGACTTCGTCTTCCTCAAAGCAGTCTTTGTTGCGTTATGTAAAATATATAATAGATCTCAAAATCAGAACACTCTTACGAATAAAAAAAGTGCTCCAGCATCTGTATTATATTCTTACTCCATTATTCTACAGATATCGGCGTATTTCATTACATTATTGTTAAAAAAGATCAATTTTTTTTTTCCTGATATAAAGTGCTTTCCATATTTCTTCTTCTGTATTCCAGTGCTAAATCAAACAAGTCGAAACTCGTGAACAGCATGCAGCCCACAACAAATATTTTTGCGGATTTGTAAACATAACAGCATACCACAAAATTTTTTACTTAAACTATCTCTCGTAGATTAATTTTAAAAATATCTAAATATACATATTTATTGATAACGAATTAGAATACTAGTCACTGAACTATTACTTGTCTCGTCCATCTCTAAAAGTGAGCCATAAGCTCGTCAAATGAGCGATAATCGCAACAAGTAGTAGCTGTGAATAATAGGAAATTTGAAGAACTATTCTTTTTAACAAGTACTCTTTATTTGGACATTATTCTGAACCACTTGCAACGCTGGTAGTGTTGCCCCTTTTGCTGTTATTTTTTAAACATGATGATGAATTCCACGTTACTAATCGTGGTGAATCGATGCACCATTTTTTACACTATTGGAAATGAATATTTAAGCCACTCATTATAAAATAATACCCACCATACTATTAGTCATCTACTGCCTGACTTAGTGTGCCTTACTTTGTGCCGTTATTCCGTGCCTGGTTAGTTATCGTTCAAGAAAAAAATATCCATTTTGAAAAACTTGTCTTGTTTTGTGATAACAATTTCTAACGAACTGTAGCATTCGGTATGCTACATGGGACCAGATGGAAGTAAAAATAATGAATATTCCACCTCCCCACCCACCCAAAAAAAAGGTAATCAATGTATTTTTCACATAATTTAAAAGATAAGTAATCTGATATAGAGAATAATAAGATCTGATGTTATGAAAAAAATTACCCTGAAAACCGCAATCACTTAAATGAAACCAGATATCGATGCATTAGTTTCTAATATTCAATGTCAAGTATTATATTAATTTTATGATTGTTAGCAATTTTTACACACATAAAATTTAAAATAAAGTGTCATATATATACAATGTCGCATAAGATACATAAAATAATATCGAATTCCATGTTACAGCCTTTGTAAAATAAATATCTCAATTTATTAAGTTTAAATTACTTAAACATATTAATTGTATAGTTAAGCATTTTTCTTTCTTTTGCTCATAAGTTATTGTTATTATCTTAGAGTTAGATGTATCTTGTGCAAACCCAGAGAACTTCTCTTCATCCAATGCTGCCCACAGAAGCAAAAGGTTTGGACACCCCTTGCAACGCCATCTGGTCCAGTACATTCACTTTCTCTCATTGACGGAAAGGTACCAGACTTGACCTTTACCCACCCCTACATTCAAGGCTAAGAATATACACTCATTCCATAAAAAATTGTTAATGTAGCGCAAGTGTGAACTGCTCAGACAGTAACCCGTAGAGCATTATGTCTGGGCCGAAGTATAGACGCCTGAATTTTGCCCAGATCTCAAGCATATTGGGACTGAGGGTGAATGCCCCGTACTCAGAAATCTTCTAGCTTATTTGTTAAAGGTTCTGAGTGTGATTAAAGGTCAGTCAAAATATGCTTGTAAAATACTTTCTATTCTTGATGCAGTAAGTTAGGGAATTTTGTTGATTCGCTGTCGGTTCTCTTTGTCTGTTCTGTTTACTACAATAGTACAAGTGCTAAGTCAGCAGGTTAAACTTTTTACTGTAGATGTCCTGTAAATTAATTCACAGCACCTGTGGCCATAAACGATAAATTAAATCTCAGTAAAAACTGAGTATTGAATCAATAACTGTATAAACACTTCCTTAAAAAGTGTGGTTGTTGCAAGGAATAAGATTTTGTTGGCCTTAAAGCTGTCTTTGCATTCTGTTAATTAATATGTCTCTAAATCAGAACATTCTTTCAGATAAAAAAAAAAGGGGCTCCAATATTTGTATATAATATTTTTACTTTATTATTTTATGAAGATCACAGCACATTTCATTAGATTATTGTTGAAAAAATATCTTTTTTTTTTTCGATATAAAATTCTTTCCATATTTTTCTAGTCTAGCGTTAAATCAAACAAGTCAACCTCGAAAATCGCGAGCAGCATGTAACTCACAACGAATATCTTTGCGGCCTTTTCAAAATAACAGCATACTCGTATAACAAAAATGTTACTCAAAATATCGTGGCTTAATTTTAAAAATTACCATTTATACATATTAACTGATAACGAGCCAGCATATTCGCCATTGAACTATTATTATTATTTGTCACGTCCTTCGCCAAAAGTAAGCCATATGCTCCTCAAATGAGCGATAATCTCAACAAACTATAAATTTCAGGAATTTGTATATATATATATATATATATATATTGCTGCTTGTAATGTAAAAAGAAGATTAGGAAGGGAGCTCTAGATGGATGGAGATATATTAGAAAATTAGTATTTATGTAAGAGGAACGATATAATATACTTTTGTGTAATACCTATTTATCTCAAATATATTTTTTCAATCTTATTTAACAAGTCGTGCCCTTTAATTGGACATTATTCTGAACCACTTGAAACCCTGATAGTGTTGCCCCTTTTGCTGGTATTTTTTAAACATGTTGATGAATTCCACATTACTAATTGTGGTGAATCGATGCACCATTTTTTACACTATTGAAAATGAATATTTAATTATAAAATAATACCCATCATACCATTAGTCTTCTATTGCCTTACTTGTGTACCTAACATCGAATATTATAATTTCAAAGAACAGTAAAAATAAGTTTCTTTACGTTGTGCTTACTAATTTGTGCCGTTATTTCGTGTCTGGTTAATTATCATTCAAGAAAAAAAATATCAATTTAATAAGCGGAAAATTTCTGTCGAATATCAGCATTTTATGAAAAAAAATAAAGAATAAAAAGGAAATCGATGTATTTTTCACATGATGTAAGAAGAAAGTTTTTTGGGCTAACCGAAATTTTGCTTACAAATGCATATTTTATAATCTTAAAATTAGAAAAACACCCAAAAAAATTGAGTTCCACTTCCGAACACTGAAATTTTCTTTAAAAAGTCATGTAATTTTCACTTTATTGCAATATAAGAAATCTACTCAATAGAAAATCTCAAGAAAAGTTCTTTTAAGTATTTGAAAAATACACTCATATATATATAATTTCATTTATGCATACCGTTTTGAGATGTGCTTTGCAGTAATGCAAAAAACTTGTTTTTCCGGTGACAGAAATTTATAATCAAGTAATATTAAAACAGCTGTAAAATTCAGTACCTGAATAAAGTAGAAACAAAATTCAACCTGATTTTTAAAGATAAAAGTTTGAATTTTAATATAAGATTAAAATTTAAAAAAATCGACATTTAGACTATAAAATGTGTTTTGAAGGTGTGCTGTTGCCTTAAAATATAAAACAGTCTGCTTGTTATGTAATAATAGTATCAGAAAACCAAAGTTAAATAACAAAAAATCGTTGCTAGGAGCTGCGTAAGCCCTGTGTCCCATATCACAAAAAAAAGCGATACTCCTGCTAGTCTTCTCCCTTCCCTAAGTTTATTCCGAAAAGAAAAACTTCCACTATAACTACATGAAATGCAGACAGCGTAGCAATTTTGATGGTAAAAATAGGCTCAAGGCTGGAAATGAGTTTGAGACATGTGCATTAAATGAGCTTAAACTTTACGTATTTAAAAAAATTTACGTATTTAAAAAATTACGTATTTATGAAACGTTTTTAAGACATGGTATAATAAACAAATGTATGAGTTATAACGTCACAAATTTATGTGAAAATTAAGATATTGTGTAACGGCCTCTCTCCATTATTTAACTCTAGAGACATTTTAAAGAGTAATCAAACAGTCAATAAGTTAAGAAATCCAATAGAAGGGACATCAGAAAAAGGCAGCATAATTTATTATGTCTCAGAACAGAATATGTAAGATCGTTCTCTCTCTCTCTCGAATCTCTCTTAACTCGGTTAATTCTATTTTATTTCTATTAATAAATTCTTTGCTTATCAAATCACTCGTTTCGATTCATACTCTTCTCGCTTATTATAGGTTCACTTCTTACTACTCTAAATCGAAATGACTTCGAGTTAAGATCAATTCAACTGATTAATCACTATGATTCAATCCAATTTACAAATATTATTCAGCTTGCTGTTATCCTCTATCTCCTTTTCCTTTAAATTCTATCTCGCTTATATATCACTATCCTTAATTCAGTTCATTACACTTATCTTCATCTAATTTCTCTAATCACGTTTCATTTTAGTTGGTAAAGTGTTGTAATTGTATGCATTTCAAATCGCCAAAAAGTATCTGAGGTTAGTGAAGAGAAAATCGCGAACAGCCGACGTCACAATTTTACTATTTGAGAATGTGTGCCAAACTTGAATCAGGGTCGTTGGCAGTTGGAAAAGACAGTCTTAAAGAAATCAGCTTGTTGGGAAAAGATCAATGATTGATTCCAGTGTGTGTGTTACGGCGCTCAGAGCCATGTAGGTTGGTGAGTTCACAGGAGCACATAAACTTTCTAGCTTTTAATCCGAGTCTGATTTGAATTTTGCTTTGGCTTAACCTTGCCCAGAAATAGAAAAATGTATCCCTATTTTTAAAATAATAGTTATTCTATATCTTCCCCACTTGCACATTAAATCATTTGCATCGGTTGTTTCTCACAATCAGGCAATTCATGATGGCACTTCACAAATAATAAATACTCTTACTGTATAATATGATATAATTCCTATATTAAAGCAGCATTTCTCGGGGTTATTCACCCCAAGGAGACTGGAGTGTGTGGGTAAACAAACACGCCCGTTGTTGACATTTCTAGGCCTACATAGCACCTTCTATCGTTAGATTACATCACATCGGAAGTGTGTTGTTTAGAACGTAACTTTAAATTGATTATAATTAATATTAAATGCTTAGAAAATGCATGTAGTGAAAGATGCAGGTAAAAGGTAGGTAGGGTGCAGGAACAAATACATATCAACAGAAAAATTATTGACTTAGGGCTTTGGAGGTTTATTTATTTGGGCTTTCTTTTTAGTTCTGCCTCCCCACTCCACCTTTTGAGTCGGCCAAGAAGCGATCCTACTGCCTACTCTCCCAATACGTTTTTACTGCTGTGCTGTTTTAACCCGTGTGTCTATGTGCGTGTCTTATGTCGTCGCTCTAGCTCCGATAATTCCGGTTGAACTTTTTACAAGACTCGACCTCGGAAACTTTTCGACGAGATTTTATCTTCGGATATTCGTTTTTAATGAACTTGATTTTGAACGAACTTGCGACATCATTTAAAATTTTATTCTGCTTTTAACTTTAAGATTTCAACGAGAGTCTTATGACATATCCAGACATTCATTCATATAATCACCATCTGTATTCAAGACATCCTAAATACAAATGAATAATTCTCAAAATCTTGCTAGAAAGCATCCTAATCCGCACAGTGAAAACAAGGGACTGTAAGGAAAGAACGTATACTATTATTTTACATCTGTTATATAACACACATTTTACGGGATATCAAAGAATATTTCTTAAAAGACTAGGGGAAGACTTTGAAAAGAAAATAGAAGGTGATTTTGTAAACAGGAAGAGGTTAAAAAATTACGAACATTTATTAAATGAGAAGATAGAAAGTACTAATGGAATCTTGCTATTATTGTTGTGTAAAACTAGGTATTGGTGTATTACCCGGCTAATATAAAGCTCTACCTTCCCGTCATGTCAAATATCTGGATTTCAGCACTTTTCCGGTTGGATAAGTATGCATAGCAAGAATTAAAATAAATTAATACAATAAGTGTGGTTGCAAAACATCTATCTGGGTACTTTTCCTTCAGCTGGGCGAAAGCGATATGAACCAGTAAATATGTATTTAGTTTCAATCACCAACACACACACTGTATTCATTCGCAATACCTGTATCAGTCTCATATCCTGAAAATATCTACATTACATAAACACTCAGTTCTCCCCCTCTTCATTTCAACACATAAAAACTATTTACTATGAAACAGTATAAAATATTTCGGCGTGGTACGCATTCTCCGAAATATCGGGGGATGTTTTCCTACCTTGTGGAGGAGGAGAGAAAGTTATTTTTCATTGCTAGCAAGCGGAGGTTGTTTCGAACCCTGGTCCAATGGGAAAGAAGAAAAGTTGTCCGGCCGCTTTTTATTGTGCCCAAAACCAACCAGGCTGAAAAAGACTTCTCATTCTGGCTAGTTAGTAAGGAGTTTTAACATTTTGCGTTGTTATTGAAGAGGGTCGCTGCACACTCCCCTCCAGTTTCATCGTGATGAAAGGAAGAGAAACATTGGTATTTTCAGAGAAGGTTGCTTTTTTTTAGCCATTACTGCAATTGGTATACATCCCCTCCCTATTGAATTGAGTTTTGCTTGGAACAGTTTTTTCATTTGAATCATTGGCTGTCTCGAGTTGAGTGGCGGGACTATACTTGCGCCAGAACCAGGATATCACTTGTCATGATTCATGTGCGGTTGTCTTAATTAGATATACAGAGGCAAGTGTTTTGCGCCGAGAGCATATGCAATCAGTAGTTATAGGCTGTGCTGCCATCTAGTGTTCAAGTAATTGAGTCACCACTTCTACGTAGGAAGTTTCTTTACCCCGCCGAAGGAGGGAGAGTAGTTGGCTTTAGGAGCGGGCGGTGGCTGTTGGGAACCCTGGTACGAAAAAAAGTTGACCGGTCGCTTTTTTTGCTGTACCAACCGGGCTGAAAAAGGCGTCTCATTTTAGTTAGTTCGGAAGGCGTCTTAACTTTTGGCATTGTTGTTGAAGAGAGTCGCTGTAATATCAAATACGGGACATGATATGTAAAGGGGGGAAAACAGCAAATTCAAACAGGAGTGAGTTGGGCAACAACAGGTTCTGTTGTTTATTCTCTAGTCGAAGTAGGGTTTGAATATTTTTCTGTTTTAAAAAGCGTTCCAAGTCTTAATCAGCTTTAAAAATGACCTAAAGCTTCAAACTACTATCTTATTTTATATTTCACACTAATGTGAAATACCAAAAGGAATTTCAGTATGTACAAATAACGTAAATAAAGAAGATGCATTTAATAAAAAAATTCGATTGAAACACTACCACTTGATGATTGAAAGATGAAAATCGATCTTCCTGGTTGCACTTTTTTTTTTCATTAAATCTTATCTTCGAAAAAATAGCTGAAGGCTTTTGATAGCAACGTTGAAAGAAATTCAAGACGAAATATTTTTAGACGCGTGAGAAACAAGTCACCTCAGCTTAAAAGAAAACATAAACTGTAACAAACAGTACACAATTTAGTTTCTGTAATTAATTAAATTATTACTTCAGAAAATATTACAGTTTGCAATAGTTTCATTGATGACTTTTTTTCTTGAAGTTGAACTAAATTTTTTAATTGTTATTTAGTGAGGTGTTTAGTAATTTTTGTATCGATGGCTTATTGGATATTCTTGAAACATTACTCATGTATTTTTTTATATCAGAAATTAAGAAGTTGAATTAAAAGAGACACAAAAAGAGTCAAATTTCAGAAGAAAAAAAAAATTGAAGTGAAAAAAATTCTATGATAAGCAAAATATATACAAGGTGTGGCTATTAAATTATGAGACTGATGTTATAATAGATTTTATTTTACATATTTACGTAGTATCATCTTCAATATACTCTCCTCCTCCCTCCCTACAACGCTCCATGCGAATCTTCCATTGTTCAAAACAAAGCCTCCTTCAGGATGCGTGCCGCAACTCTTACACAGCTTCAACGCACTCAAATCTTGTTACTTTTAATGCAGATTTCACCTCAGGAAACAGATAGAAGTCGTATGGCTCAAGATCCGGCGAATAAGGTGAATGGTCTAACACTGGGATGCTGTACTAGGCTAAAAACCTCTTTGTCTCTCGAAAATGTGGAATGAGCCGGCTCATTGTCTTGGGAGAAAAAAATTGGTGTACGGATTCTTTGTTAATTCCTACTGTCTCAGCAGTCACACGAATACTTAACCGATGGTCAGATCGAACCAGATTACCGATTTATTCGATATTGTCATCCGTTTTTGACATAATCTTCAATGTCTTCTCGGACATCTTGAAAACACTTAAACCATTCAAAAACCCGAGCACGTAATAAACATTCATTTTCGTTCACTTCTTGCATTGACATGCAAATTTCAATAGCGGTATTTTCGCGTTTCATGTGGAATCTTACAGTTCGTTGCGCACTTATCATTTTTCCTGCGAAACAAAAAAAAAAACTAATGTGAACGAAGGCTATGGTTATACGGATTTGTTTACAGAAACGAGAGGCATTGCATTCGAAAGAGAAGGTTTCCGCTAAACAGCTGCCGGTCGCTGGCGTTCAACGCATACGTACTTCTGTGGCAGCGTCAGTCTATTTATTCAAAAGTCCATCTCATATATAGATTTCAATCAAATTAGCCTTAAGTGATCTAGCGACGTTTTATTAAGGTGCTTTGTGTTTTTCAATGACTCTTTGGTTTGACTTCATTCAGTTTTCTCGAAATGAATAGGGGCTTAAGAACCACAAAATTTTAAAATTGTATTGTTTGCTATGTAATACAAAAAAATATTTAGGTTTTTATTTATTTCGGTAACTTGTTTAAAAATTTCAATGTAAAAGAAGTATTTGGAGGTTTGTTTTTTTTTTAAGAAAAAACTGCCTCTCAATTTTTTTTTATCCTCTTTACTGATTCAAAAGCTGTTCAATAGATTCAATTCAAAAGCTAATAACTATTAATCATGATTAAATTTGTATAGTTGATTGAGTTGTATTTTAGATTCTAATTCTACGAACCGTATTACTTCAACAGAAAATTATATTTTTATGTTATTTCACAATATACAAATGCAAATGTTTTTAAAATGTTAAATTAGAATCCAAATCCAAATTATGTTCGCACTTGCGAAGGACAAATTCAAATAAGAAAAGTTAAACTGGCAAAGAAAAAGATAAGCAATAAAGGTCTTGAAATTCTGTTCTAAGCATTATTTGATTAAAACAAATTCTTAGGAAATAGTAACACTTATTATCGCAGAGGATTCAACAACAAAATCTTAAATTTCTTTTTGTCCCCTATCTTTTTTTGACAAAAAAAAAAAAAAAAAAAAAAAAAAAAAAAAAATGTTGAATTTTATCCATGAACGTAATATCAAATTTTTGATGGTGCACCAAAAACTTTCATACTTCTTCGCTTTTACTTATACATATACATAAGTATCGCTAAGTTGTTGGTTAAAATTAAATTATCATTTTCCTTAGTTTGATTATGTTTATCTTATGAGCAGGATTTATCATGTTTTATTATAAATAAAGCCACAAACACAGCGCGCTTTTGAAGAATGTTGTATTTTATACTTGAGTAAAAATCAACATGTATGGAATTTCTCATTTTTTCGAAAAGCATAACGGGTCTCCCAAAAGATGGATTGTTAAAAAGTTAAAAGCCTTTGAAAAAAATCTGTTTCAAAATTTTATAAAATCACTTTATATTATTCATTTTAACAAATTAAATAGCATTCTTTTTTCTTATTATTATTTCATAGTGTTTTCATTGTGTTTTTGTGTAATCTATGATTGAAACTCCGAACGCTGTAAGTGCCTATTTCAAAACTTTTAACTGAAATTTATTTTACGTGTCAACAAATATTTTTAGATTCTTACCGATTTTTTTTCTGCGTTGACATAAATTGTATTCCTTTACAAAAGTCTTACAAAATACTGGAGACAGGCTTAGCATGAAATTGAGTGACGTGTCGTACATTTATCAGATAATTTGTTTCTACGACGAACATACCTCTGAAATCAGCAAAAATCAGAATGAATACATTTTTGATCCAAAGACATTTAAAACGTATTTTCATGCTATTCTTTTAAATTCAAATATCTTGAGATCACAATTTGGATTTGATTGATTTAAACTTTTTATTGAAAGTTGTAATTTTATCTTTTAGATACGAAATTGATAAATGTGGTCGCGTTGTCCTCGCTTCATTCTTATTTCGGAGTTTCAAGAGCTTTGTTGCTGCATGTGCACTCGGACTGAAGCTCGTCCCTCGTTTACATTGCCTTATATTAAGTCATGAAATTAAATGTTAATGCGTTATTACATTATGAATGAAAAATACATTTACTATTGGTAATTAACACAAAAGTTTCTTCTGATGAAAGTAAGAGGAATTACGGATTGTCCAGCTTGAAAAGTGAATAGAATGGAAATAATAAAGTGCAAGTGTGTGCAGTGTTTTTTCTTTAAGCGATGTATTCCTCTAATCCGTCATATAATTATTTATACCTTTTCAAACTTCTTGCATTTTATTCTGGAAAAAAAACATTAATTACAATATGTTTGTATCTCTTACAATCAACTGAGTGGCATTTTTCAGAATTTTTGAGTAATATTGGGGGTGGAGGAGGGGTTAATTGTAAAGCAATCTTTTGAAATCAAGTCAATGTTTTCAACAGATATGTTTTTTATGTGCTATACGAGAATGTAATATTTTTTATAGTATACTAGCAATGTGTAAGAAATATTTCTTTCTTTTTTCAAGTTAGAAGGGAATACAATTTGCTCTATTTTTTGAATGAAATTATTTAATTAATGTAAATGATAATAAACATTACTTTTAGATATTTAAAGATTTCCCCCCCCATAGACTAAATAATGTAATAAGCTACAAAGAAACAATAAATTACAATGAAATGACACTATAAGTTACAGCAATTCATTTGATGAATTTGTTTTCCATCTCACTGAAAAAATTAACCATTAACTTTTTTTTTATAAAATAGAAGTATTTAAAGAAAAAATAAGATTTTTTTTCCTAAAAAGATTATATTTTTAAAAGCAGAGAAGTTAAACATGTAGTTCATCTGTTTTCTTGAAGTATTTCTAAAAGTAGAATGTTGAAGATTTTGTACATTTTCAGTTACTTTTAGAGATATAAAAATTTCTTTGAAAAAAAAATTGCACCAATACTATTATTTACAATTGGCAGAAAGAAGATATAAATTTTGGTCATGCAAAAACTTCGGATTAAACATATTGTAAAAGATCACTATTACATTCCACTCTCTCAATTCTTTAAGTATTAAATATCTTAAGAAGAATGCCACAATTATCTCAATTCAAGGGGGGGAGGGTATTATTAAATTCAAACGATTCTCCATTAAAAAAATTACAAAACAAATCCTTGAAGAAAAGTACAGATTATTTTGATAGTAATAAAAGGAGAATGAAAGATATTTTGTAGAAAATAAATAGGAAAAAAAAGATGGATTAACACCATTAAATATAACTTGGAACATATTCTTACGGCTTTTGAAATTAATGATCTTTCTCTTTAGCATACTATTCAAATCTTACAAAAAATGCTTTAAAATTATATCATTCTTTCATGGAATCATGTATTTAATTCCCCATTTTTATTTTTCTCTTAAATATACTCATGGAAATGAAATCTTTGGGAAGATCGTGTCTGGTTATTTATTATCTAACAAGAGGCAAAGTGTATCAAAACATAATCTTAAATTCTCTCAATAAAATTTTAATAATTTAAAGCTGTTGACATTTTTTTCCTTCAAAAAATAACAATATATTGATAAAAATGAAATCATATTCTTCTGTTTGCAAAATGTCTGAATTCCTCCAGAAGGCCAAATGATAGATAGTGAACAGCGTTTTAATTCGTGTGGTGTGAAATGTACACATTATGGATATGTTAGTTACAGAAATAAATATTCATTAAGATTACTTAACTTCAGTTAACTAGTTATTAACATGAGGATACATTTGCATTACTTATTTGAATGTTACTTAAATATTCGTATTTCTCATAATGGATGAATCCTGCTGCAAATGGAAAGAAAAATGCTAATATTTCATTTAAACATATTAGTTTAATAATTCATCACCAAAACTTGAAAGTGTTATCATTTCAGGTTAACTTAGTTCAGTGATCCCCTCAATAATGAAAAAGAAAGAAAACAAAAGTAATGTAACACCAGAAGTGATTGAGTGCTTTTTTCTGTCAATGTTAATAAGCTTTGAAAATCATCAGGCAAAGCAAGCGCCTTCTCTCTTTTCCATTTTTTTCTTTATGAGGTACCTAGCTACAAACGTCGGCACAATAACACTTTTCACGATCCATGGCAACCACTAGAATTCGAATGAGATTTGAAAAGAAAAAAAAAATCGAAACTCTAATTTTTGTTTTAATTTGAATGTTAATTACAGTTTTATCCTTCTAACAAGCTAATACTATTCATTTATATAAATTATTACCTTTTCATATCAAACATTTGAATATAACAAACAGCTATACATATAATTAATTCAATTGTCACCATAGAATAGATAGTATACATATTAAAAATGCCGAATTTCATTAAATAGTACTGTCAAGATTACATGCTTTGGTGGAGGGGATAACATGAGTTCTTTTTACATGATGAATGGTTAAAAACAGTAAATACAAAGTTCTTTTTCTGAAAGGGTAGAAATAACACGCATTACTAATACAGATTCTTTACCACTTAATGATTTAAAATGTTATACACGTGCTTTGAACGAATGAATACATCATTCTCATGGCAGAAACAACATCATCAGTCTCATCTCTGTAATATACTTGTTTGCATGTGAAATAAGGCATTTATTAACAGCGGTTACGTTGAATAATTTATAAAAATAATAACGAATGATGATAGTGTTCGATTAAGGAGGTTGTAATGTTACAATAATTTATTATCAAAACTTAAAATGTTAAATCAATTTAATATTCGAAGATCTTTCATCTAATTTTATTTATTCTTGTATCTATTTGCTTAACAGTTAATGCATATATAATTTCATTTCTTTGTAAGCCCGTTAAAAAATTTGCTTCAACATTGAACTTAAAAATCGGAAATTTGTTTCAAATTATAATGAGCTAAATACTTTAAAAAAAATTAATATTTTAAGAACTAAGATAATGCTTAACTTCGTTTAACATTGAATTGAATGATACTATGCAGATTGAAAAATCAATCAAAAATCTATTTATCTTGCTTTGCATACTACTCCTTGTCATTTTTACAGAATTAAAATGCGGTTGATTTTATTGGTGAAATGTTCTTGGGATTCAATGCAAGGTGGGAAAACAAAATTAGAAATGAAAAATATGTTTTTTTTAAATCATGATTATGAATTTATTTTGGAGGATTAATGTAAACGGTTTGGTTTTATTAGCATCGCACTAGAAGCGAAACATAAAGGCTATGAAGACGGACCTCGAAATTTTAAACCTCGATCAAGTGACGAGGGCAACACCTGAGCTGGCATTCCACTCTCTCAACTTCCACACCACGCCATGGGAGGACTTTGGGCACCAACAGCTTTAACGTGCATCAGCCCAGCTACACGGCGGGTCTTTTATGGCATCAAGGCTCGAACCAGAGACTCGACGAAAACCGCCGGCCGCGATCATGACCACTAAGCTAGCATGGCCTACATTGATGTAAATGGATTTCTTTCTGCAACAATTCCCATATTACACAGTAAAAATAAAATGAAAAAGCTTAAATTAGAAAAAATGACTCAATAAACAAAAAAACTTTTGGAGATTTTTCCCCCCCTTAAAAATCTCCGACAGTAAGGGAGTTTTATAAATGAATATGAAAATTGCCCCTTTTAATGGCGCGTTAAATGTATTTAAAAAAATGCTAAAACAATATAATTTCCCTCCATAAATACCAGGTTCGTCAGAGATGGTACAATGATAGTTACAGAATCTAACACGCTATTTACATTCAAAATTTTACGCATACTTGTTTTGAAAACAATTAAAGAAATTAGATAAATTTCTTGTTTGTATTATAGTAATAGCTGATAACTAGGCTTCAAGACATAAATGTAGTTTATGTACAATAAAATGTATCAAGTATATATACCACACATTTTTCGAAACACTTATTCAGTGTTATTTGGGAGTAAACAATAAGTGTAATTTTTATATGGGTCATCTGGTGCTTGCTTGGATCCGAAAAAAACAGCATCAGGCATTGACCTGTGAAAGCATTTAGAATACTAGTCTCCCTTTTTGAGCAATCCCTCGTTGACCCCCGATAAACAAGCCACCTTCCCCACCTCTTGGAGCTTTTTCCCTCTCATCCATTCACTAGGAAACGGGCTTGGAAGAAACAATTTCTGAGAGACCTGACTTGAGCCAGGTTACTGGATTCACAGGGCCAACAATGGAAGATGAGGGTGTGTGTGGAAGGAAATACAGCTTGGAGAGGAAAGGTCTATTGTTTGGGGTATCGGGAAGTCCAAAGAGTGATCCAGAGGGTGCAGTTCAAGGATCATTAATATTGCGGTATTTTGAATAGACCATAAACATTGCGGTACTCTCTACAGATTAATTGCAGAGGCGAGATGCAGCAAAGTAGTTTTTGTGGTTACTTGACGTTCGAAAAACAGCATTCATTGTTTTGGAAAGTCCACATTCACGAAAAGCGTAAATTTCGTATTTAAAATAAAAAAAAATATTAATAAAAACTATCAATACTGTTAAAAAAAAGATTTTATAAGGGCACCAAAAAGTAGTAAATAATCTTTTTATCAAAAATTTGGTCAGAACAAAGGCTGTAAAAGCGTGAGGAATCGAAGACAATACACATGCATATATTTATATGAGGGGATATCGTAAAAATTTATTACTAAGAATTTACCAGGGTATCTGGGGAAAAATTACGAAACATTTCAATAGAAATTTATGTACATAATATTGTAAATTATAGCTATTAATGTTGATTTTTCCCCTTCTGTTTTTTGGTTTCAGGAAGTCGTAGATTGAAGTAACCTATAATATTGAAAAGTTTTAAAATACTATATCGAGGAATTGAGTAGTTTTAATTGTTATTATTGAAAAATAATCGAGTTAGAAAACTTTTATTTATTATTTTAAAGACTTCTCCATACAGCCACCATTCAGAGTTATACATTTCTCCCAGTATTCCTTGTCCTTTCTAAGGCCAAGAACTCGGCAGACTGAACCCTTTTATCTCCTCCATACTACGAGTTATATCAATCTACGGCTTCCTGAAACCAAACAAATCAACATTATTAGCTGTAATTTATAACACTGTGTACAAAAGGATAAATTAATACGCAAAATGAATTTTATTCAGATATCTCGGTTATTTCTTAGTAATAATTGTTTACTTCCCCGCTGCTGTAGTGTTCTCAATTCAGAGACAGATGGCGCTGTTCTTTTTACCTTGTAATTTAAAGTCGATCTTAAGTTTTCTCGTGAGCTATAATTGTGGTTTGTGTAACCAATAATTGAAACTTTACAATATACCTTCGTATACCCTTTTCAGTTTTCTAATAAAAGCGTATTCTTTGAAAATATTTACTGTTATTGACATTCATTTTGTACCTTTAGTCTCTTTAAAATATTTTATGATTCATTAGTATAATCGTTATTAAATTTTGTAATCAATTTTTCGTTGAACATTTCCATCAATTATTTCTTGAAAAAAATCGATCAAACACAAATATAGATATTGTTTTACTTTGCAAATTATGTCATGACATTGAGATAAGTATAAATTTGTAAATTAATGTTTTTAATTTTTAGTGAAGTTTATTTTTGTTACTATCTGATACATCCTTTCTTTTTTCAGTTGGTGCTTTACGAGGTGAAATGGCGTCTCATCCTGAATAACAGCAGCTACAAAATTTTACAAATATTATTATTATAATTATAATTATAATTATTATTGCTTTTTTTTATTTCCTCTGTTTAAAAATTTGTTTCCCTATTTTATTTATTTGAAAACTAGGCATGCAATTTTTTTGAGTGTTTTGAAAAAAGTGGCCTTCGTGTAATATAACACTATTTATTATTTATTTCATCACTTTCATAAATAAAAGGCGTTTGAATCGTAAATTATTTGGTTAAAATACACTCATCGCAAAAAAAAAGTTACACCTAGAAGGAATGGTCAGATTAAAATAATATTTGAAAATAAGTTAGAACTTACCAACCAACAATGAAAAATGATTAAAAATTGAACGTGGGTATGACAAAATTTACTGGTAAAAATATAAAATTATTACAACTCTCCACTGGAAAAACTGGGATGCCATTTTTTCTTATATATTTTGCCACTCATCATGGTATGGAGTTGTAGATCCTCTTAACAATATCTTGACTGAATGCATTCCATGTAGAATGATCTTGAGAGTGTAAATCTTGCGAATTTTGTAATAGCGGTGGAGTTTTAATATAATAGGCTACAATATCCCATAAGTTTTCTATGGGCGACAGGTCTGCTGTGGCAGAGTGTCTATGCCTGCGACACTCTATCATGCCAAGCTCTTAAATGATAACGGTATTAACACGAACGTTATCTTGTTAAAATAGAGGACTGGGAAGGGTGTTCACAAAAGGAATGGCCATCGGTCGAAGGACTAGTATCTTTGGGCCGTCAAAATGGCTCTGATGAAGACAAAAGGGATCGTACGAAATTCCTCCCTGCTGTCTGGATGTGCGACTATTGACAACACATCATCCGATACGGCGCCGATTACGTTGCTCCCACACACAGATGAGGTTAATTTCCTCACCAAAACAAAAGCAAGATTCATCACTACAGATAACCTGTTGCCTTTCCACATGACTCCATGCTGTACTTTCGTGGCACCATAGCAGTTTCTGGCGAAGCTGTTGTGGCATCAGGGCAATATCTGCAATGATCTTCGTGCAAGCAATTCAGAAGCATGCTGCTGTTTCATAATGGACTGGCATTTACAGGATGCTGCAGAGAGGGTGTTACTATTATGAGTAATTAAGGTTTATTTAACTCATTTCGACAGACTAGTCAGTTCTTAAAGAATTATTTGCGGTATATTAATGTAATATTTCCAACTATAGTAAATGGCTCTAATTAACAATTCAGTAAATGATAAATATTGGAAATATTGGATGGTTATACATTAAATTAAAATATCTAAATGAATGCACGTAATTTAAAATTTTATTAAACATTTATTTGTTATATTTACCTAAAACTTTTTGTGTGTGATACGCTTTGAAACATGGAATGATTCCTCGGATATATGTATGTATCAATCATAAAACGTATTTTTCATCAGAATTATGTAGCTTTCGCTTTTGAGTACTTTCAGTAACAAACTTACGCCAAATTGCGCAAAAAAAGTAACTAGATCAACTACAATCAGATCGATAACATTTTCCCTCATTGTGCATAACATTTCACGGTAACCGTAGTGTCATCTTTATGCTATCAAACTAATTAAATTTTGTCAGTAAGTATCGTTTGTAATTCAAACAAGATAATTTTGCCTGACGAACTCGGCTCGTCAGGCAAAGTTTCGCTTTGCGAGTAGGGTTCATCTGGTCGAAATACTTCGGATGAGCAGAACTCGTCTGTGCGCATTTTGGTGATCTATTTGAATGCGAGCTGGGTTCGTTCATACTCATCAAAGGGTTAAATAAACAAACAATATTCATTATTTCCAAACTTTCTTGGAGCCAAGAGAACCATTTGTATGCGAGTTAATGACCATCTCGTTTTTACAACCGTTAAAATACTCAAAACAAACATCTCTCTCACATTCAAAACGAGAAGAGTGCCACCTCAGGTAGGCTACGTTTTTTAAAGTTCCAACAATGGAGTGAACTGCTTTTTCTTTGTCTAATGGCAGTCAATTAATACAAGAGAAAGGACAGCAGATTTTTACAGAGGGCATTACTTTTCACATAATGTCCGGAATTGTAGTAGTTGGTGTACTTCACGCATGTCGAACAAATCTTCGATCTCCCCCTATTTGTAATCCATGTAGCTCTCTCCAATTCTACTTATCGTAAGCGATAATTTCCTTGTATTCAATTTCACCAAAAGGGAGAAAAAGTAACATCTGTGCGACTGATATAATATGCAATCTGATAGGAAGACCTTCATGAAGTTCTGCGATGCGATACTTCTCAATAGCATCCAACTGGGCAAATGGCTGTCGATTTCTTCTCAGGGACATTCTTAATTTCACAGTTATAAATTAAACCCAAACACATTATAAAATTATACGCTTGAGAATTGTGCACCACTTTTAAAGGGTCTTTAATGGCGAGATAAATTACGTGTTTTGCTCACATCATTGGCACCTACGCGGCTGACACTTTAATCATTTACATATCTAACAGAAAAGAAATAACTTCTTGATTTGCATTTACGTGCCTTAATTCTGTCTGGGTGTAACTTTTTTTTTGACGATGATGAGTACATATATGTTCTCAGTATTCTTTTAAATCAGTAAAGATATTTTTTAATGCTCAGTTAAAAGTCATGATTATTTAAAAATCATGATAGTAACAAATAAGAGCTTTCTAAATTAAATATAAAGGTATCATTACCGTTATTTTTTCTTCGGATAATTTCTTGAAAAATAAAATTCCTGTATACAAAATCAAATTTCAATCTCGAAAATCTTCCAACATTTTGCATTTTATTTAAAATGAATGAGATCTCCGTAGTTTAAATTTTATTTGTAGACAATAAATTCTTGACCTTGTCTCAATTTTTTTAAAGCTTATGACCTACATCCTAGTTCTACATTGAGAAAATTGTAAGGCAGTCTGAATTTTCTATTCAAGATGGAAGCAATCATTATGAAAATATGGAACTGAAAGAAATATGAAGCTGTACCATGATTATATGACCTTAGACTTAAAAATGATGCCAAGGTTTTATTTGCTTTTTCGCTTGCTTTTTCAGCCCAGTTCTTAAATAAATTTTAAAAAATTCTATTGATCCATTCTGCTTCTGATTATTAATGAGTAATATATAAGCATACTAACTAAAATACCCTCCATTGTGAGGGAGTTAAAAAAATTTATGCAAAAATGTTTAACAACTGTATGTTATGTAACTACATCTACTAAAGGTTTTATTAATTGAATATGTTGAAGTGCATGCTTCAAGGTCACATGGTCACCTTTCTTGTAGATTTTGTGTGAAATGAATAGAATGATTGAAAGAAATACAAAATAATCGCAATGTCAAACTCATTTGGTTTCAAAACACGACAAGAGGAAGCCGAATTAGGAGGAAATTGGCTTCCAAATTGTGAAGATTTTTGTTAGACCGCTATAGTTGTCTTGAGATCTTTAACTATGGAGGCCTAACAATCGTCTTCACATTCTGAATAATTTGATCTTATTTTCAGATTCCTTATGAAATATTAAATTACGATAATACATCAATTATGAGGTAAAAAAAAATTATATTGGCATTTACTTTAATCCAATAAGAATTGAAAAATTATTTCTTTTTCACTGTCATATTATAATTTTGAAAATTAAGCTTATTAAAGGCGACAAAAGAGAAATAAATAGTGATGCAAACAACACAGTTCCACATTATATATTAGAGTTTAAATCTTAGTACAACTGAAAATAAGCTTAGTTGTTTGAGATTTAGGTGAACTTAGAATCCTGTTTCATTCAGCCTCAAATCTTACAATAAGAGTACTGAATTTTGACGACGTATGGTCATCAATGCTGACGATGTCAGTGACTTTTAAAATTTTCTTCTTAATGTATGTCTTTATCAGAATCTATTTCCTGATCGTGTGCTTGTTTGTTACCGTCACACTCGAAAAAACAACACGATGTTTTGGGAGCCGGCCCTCTAAATTTTGAACCACGGTCAGGTGGCGAAAAAGACGCCTGACCTAGCACCCCACTCTTCTACCTCCACAACACCGACGTGAGGACATTGCGTGCCAACAAATTTAACTTGCATCAGATCCGCTACACTACGGGGTTTTAGTAGTACCAACTGCACTCGAACCTACAACTCTACTGAAACAGCGCCAACAGCGAGCTCGTGGCTTCGGCTTGCACGGCCTTTTCCCTGATATACCTCCTGAAAATGGAAAAAATTTGATGTACCCACTCAAGTATGGTGTTTCTTAACCGTCATTTTTGACTTTATTTTCTTTCTGTGCTCAAGTTATTTCGTTTACACACAGCTATGATTAAAGCATTTCGATTTCCAACAAAATTGTTAAATAACACGGAGTCTCCTTGTCGATTGTTCTGTCTATCATAACAGGGAAGTCTTCATACATATATATAATTATATATTCATACATCTTTCTCTTTCTAACTCAAAACATACAATAAAAAAAATTTTCAATACAGAAGGATAAAATGTATCAAAGGGACGACTTTTCACAGATGCTTCCGAGACCATAAAAAATCAAAAGTCGTCAATGAAAGTGCTCAAATCATATATATGATTGAGTCTTTGGAATCTTTTAAAAAGAAGTGGAAACGAAATAACAAGGTGAAAGAGAGAGGTCTTTATTCGGTGTTTTTTACGATATTAAGCTATAGAAATCAGAAATCCATACTCTCATAAACTTGATTTCTGCCATAAAATGACTCGGTATTAGCAGTGGCCCGAAAGGAAGAAGTTATCGCGTGAGAGGCGTAACATCAATTTCTCCATTGTTATAACTGCATATGTTGTTTACGAATTTACTTATTTTCTGAGATTGGAGACTTTTTATCACCGAGTCTGCCGGAGGGAGTTGTTTACTCCGTTTTTTTAACCCCTGTGATTCGGGTGAGAGTGTTTTTGACAATAATCCAGGATCCCTTCCCTCGGTCAAGCGTGTATCTAAGCAGGGTTGCCGAGTGACATAATTCGTTTGCGCCAACAATGAACTCCAAGAAACACGAATTTTAAGAATGTTACTCGAGGAGCAGGTGCCCGAATATTGCCTAACATAAATAAAAACTAACCTAATTTCCTCTTTTCCTACCGATAACATTTTTTTTACAGTGGAATTTAATTTTTTTTTTCATTCGAACAATTCTAATTAGTAAACGCACTGTTATAAAAATTAAACATTTCTTGATACGCAAACACACAAGAAATTCCTCTGAAAATAAGAATAAGCTTTGAAACAAATGTTGTGATCTCCATTAAAATGAAACTTTTTTTTTCCATTAAAAGCTTAAAAATTAGGATTGAGTTCAAATTGCATTTCATAAAAAATGAAGGTATTTTCATTGAATAATTTTTTAAGTCAATGTTGTGTAAAAGGACGAATTAAACAAAAATCTACATCCTGGTAATTTTTTTGAGTACTTCCTTAGCTACAATGGTCCGAGGCCCAGGAATTCAAAATCTGAAGTCCGTCTTTTTCAGGAGATTTTTACAGAATTCAGGAGAATAAATTAGAAAATTATTTTTTTTTCGGGAGAATAAATTAGAAAAAGATGTTTGAATGTGTGAGTAGGACTCAGATGAGGCTTTAAAATCCTTTAATGTAAATATTTTTAATGTGTATGTTTAAACTTCTAGCAATCATCTAGTATTTTGCTGACATTTGTTACAGCTCCAGTAGCTCTAATTTATAGGTGTCAATCTTTATCATAAGTCAAAAATATGACTTCAAAGTCTTCCGAAGAACGTATGTGATATATTAAAGCAATTTTTATTATAGAAGCAAAAATTATATTTATAGTAATTTATTTGACTTTATACCCTTAATTAATTTAGAGTGCAGAACTGGGATAAAGTAAATTAAGCAAATAAATTAATACATATTTAAAGCTGATTTCACCGTTACGTTAAAGAATAAGAACCGATGTCATGAATTAAAAAAAAATTTCGCATTATTAGTATCATATTTTGATTTCGTTAATATATAGAAAACATACAACATTTTAATAAATTCTTCTCTTAATATTAACGAAAACAAATCCTCATTTTTTAATCGTTCCCCCCCCCCTTTCCTTCATTAAATATGTTCCTCATGCTTCAGTGCCAAATGGATTTATCTTTACATGTTAATAGGGTAAATTACTTATTTATTGAATGCATCTAATTTTAAGGACGCAGTTAAATAAATTAGAAAACATGTTATAATCCTTCAAGTCTTAGAGTATCTTTTTAAATGAAAAGTATTCCAAATTTAAATGCTGTTCTTTAACTCGAGGAATACACGATAGAAGGCGTGTATTGTTCTCTAGATTGAACTGAAGCGCTGTAAGGCCGATTGAGGCAACCCTTCCTACAATTCTGCCTTCGATGCTCAAAAAAGTAAACAGGGCAGATTTTTTTAGTCTATCTTCTTGGAAAAACACATGAACGAACCCTCCGGTTTTTACACTTAGTAACCTTCTTTACAAACGGGGAGGTCAACTGGGAGGGGTCTTCAAAGGATTCAAAAGGAAGGGGGAAAAGCAAGAACGAACCAGGTGGAAGAAAAAATCAGGGGGCAATCATATTTTTGCGCAATGTATTGATAACTCTATGTCAACATCTTCACATCTGCTGTTTATTGTATATAACCACTTTCATATAGAAAACAAGTTTTCTATCTTAGTTCCGGTGTTTTTGTTTTCCTACCTTAAAATGTTTTCGTTCCTCAAATGGGATAGTAAGTAATAAAAAGTTTAAATATACTCATTGGTAGAGAAGTCTTCAAAATGAACCAATAAGCTTCGTGATCAATTAACTTATACTGATAGTTGGACATCTGGTAGAATGTTTCACAGAAAACAAGAGGATATTTGTGGCTAGTAACTAATTATATATATACCATATTTCAGAAATACTCAAAACAAGTGTAGAGAATTATCTCATTTAATTATTTAAATAACTCACATTTTCATTAGTATTCTATAGTGAAACAGGAAAGAAGTTAAGAAGTTTTTAAATATATCACACAAGTTAGCTAGACTCAACAGCATATATCAATTCAAAGAATGATATTTTGAAGTTAAAATTTGTCGTGAGAGATATCAGAAAGGGAACGATAAGTTTTTCCTTTTCCTTGTCATCAATAACAATATATATATATATATATATATATATATATATATATATATAATAATAATAATAATAATAATAATTTATCTACTTATTTTTAAATTTAGAATACGATAGACAAATCGTTTTTGTGCTTGAATACAACAAACAACTCTGAAATGTAACAGCAAAATAAATATTTTTAAATTTGGTTGGGATTTCTAGCTCAGGTATCGTTTTTTGACTGCACCTGAAATTATAGCGTGTCCCCTTGCCTATCCCCTGGATCCACCTCTGTATGTATATATATAAGTTATTAGAATTATTAGTATAAAATCAAATTCCGAGCAACATAAGGAAAAATTATTATGGTAAAAAATGTAAGAAACTAAAATTAAATGGCAAAATTAAAATTTAGAGTAACTCTACAGTGTGTGAACGAATACTAAAAACAAGTTCTCAAAATAATTGAATTCTGAAAACACATACAGTTCAATAATTACAAGTTATTTGTTAACCTAAAAAAACATTGAACGATTCAAATGTTTAAAATTATCTTTTCAAATTGTACTCAATAAAACGGTTCATAACAATACTAATAAACGAGGGCTTATTATTTGGCTTAAACAACAAGTAAATCACGTTTAATAAAAAATACTACAGTTTTAGAAAATATCAAACTGGACGTTACGTAAATCGAGAAATAGATTTGCTTAAGAATTATTTACTCACATCTCTCCAAAAGTACAATGATCCTATATGATTGAAATCAAGCTCAATATAATTTTCTTAGAAACTTAGACGTGTAAACTGGTTCTCGATTCTTAAAAAATCTTAAATTAAAAAATTGCCTTTTTTTTACTTAAATTGTCTTTTAAATTGAAATTTTAATTGTAAATATAAGATATTCGTCCTCTAATTATATATATATATATATATATATGATCTAAATGGCAATACTAACAGCATTTTTTTCTCACCTAATGCTTTGAGAAGGAAGATTGGAATGTAGTTTGCAGTAATATTATTGGCTGATGCCTTAGAAAGTAGTAATCATTGTTACTTTATAAAGAACGAAAGGCAGATGCTGTCCAACCTTTAAAGGTACTACATCAAGGCCTTCTTGAATAAATACATTTTATGTACCATTTTTATTTTAACTTAGATAAATCATATTTAAGTTCAATGAATCTTTTCACCTCCTAGAGCTGAATATCTTAAATTGATATAATTGCTTATATGGATCAATGTGTAGGTGTGAATGATGAGGATTATACATAAAAGTTGACAATAGGTCTCCTAACATAGCAAGGATGATAATCAAGTTGAATATGGAAATGACTTGACTGATCTGTATGCATAAGAAATGAGGGAGGAAAGTGCGTACTTGATCATGATAGTTTCTTACTGTGATATATATGTATATATATAAACCTTTTTGAAAAGACAAAAATAGTGAATAATTCATTGAATGTTGCAATAGGCTTTAGACTGTTAAATTCTGAAAACTAAAATTCAAAAAAATTTAATTTAAAAAACACACAAAAAAAAAACCCCAAAATAAATCTTTGATTGGCAAAAGCTAAAAAATTGAAAATTATAAAAAAAACTTCAAAGAAAAATTAAAAATTTTCAAGTATAGCACTTTACATGTACTAAAATTACATGCATAGAAACCAAAGAAGAGAACAAAAATTTAGAAATTTACATAGCAGAAACAAATTTATTTTAGGAAAATATTTACTAACATATAAATAATATATGAATTCTTCATTTCAAGTCATTAAAATACTTGAAAAAGCATAAGAAATGAGTAAAAAAAAACCCTTGTAGCGAAACACTATATTAAAGCTTAAACTGCAATCAACGAAGGGAGCTTTATTGATAGGGAAACAATAATTATCTCTCTTTCATATAAGTAAGTAATAATCATATTATTCTCAATTTTTAAATCAACATCTCAAAAATCTGTTTCATAAATGTTTACATTAGTTTTAATTAAATTTAAATAAGGAAGATAAAAATGCAAATCTGGTTTAACTACTGGCTTAAGATTAATTTTAAAAATTATAAGATCATCAATATATCTAATAACTTGAAATTATTATTTTCTAAAAAATTATATTTATTTAAGCATAAATATACATTCCCACTTTAATTAAATCTTCAATATCTATTGAGTTAAACAAATCTTCAATATCATAATTATGAATATCGTAAATCTTTTAATCTTTTATATAATTAATAACTCCACAATTGTTTTAAATGATAATAGTCTTATTCAAACTGTCTAAAGTATTTTGTAAATCGTTTTGTTACATTTTTTATCTGCTATAATTATGTAAGTATTGAAACCATTAATTATAAATTTAATAGGCACTTTATGAAATTTATGAGCTAAAAATATGTGAGGAAATGTAACTTTGTTCATAATATAACCCTTTTTTTATATAAAGCTTCAATTCCATTAGGTATTCCTCTATCACTATCATTAATTTTATTAAATGCAATATCATTAATTAGATATTTATTATTCGTATTAGCAAACAGCTCTTTACAAATAATAGCAACATTACCAGGGATCTTATCAATACAACAAATAATGAATTACTATTGTAATTTTTTATAGAACCTTATAGATCTAAAATCTTAATGTCATCTTTAAACTTGACTTTTAAATTGTTAAACTGCTCCTTAATATAAATAGCTAACTTAGTTAGCAATTATCAATATCTTCATTAATGTTTCTTTTTAATGTAATAATTATTAGAATTTGTAATTCTACCTTTTTTCATAATTTCTCTAAGAGTTTTTCATCCATAATAATATTGAGATTACCAGTAATTGTATGTTGGTAACTCTTCATTTACATACTTTTTATATTCCTTACAATTACAAACATATTTGCTCTGCAGTTATTTACAATTATTATAGTTATAAAATATACGTCCTATATTTTTTATGAAATTTAAAAACTTTTTTAACATCAATATCGGTAATAGAAATTAAATTTTTCTACTTATTAAGTATATTGTTAAAATTTATATTATCAAAAGATTTACTCATAATTCGAATGCTAAATTATCATAATTATTATTGATTATCATAATTATAATAATCAGTTATATTTTTATAGAATAAATAATCTCAAATATCCTTAACAATATGTACGAAATTGCTATAATTTTCCTTAAATTTGAAAAAAAATTCTTAAAAATTTAAATTTTCTATTTTTCAGACCAAAAAGAAAGTAATTAATACTTTTAATATTGAAATCATTATGAAATTTGTTATTTAAAATAATTTTTTTCTTTAATAGCTACAATATGCATACATTTTCTCTAATTATTCCTTACCCCTATATATATATATATATATATATATATATATATATAATTATTATTATTAATAATAATAAAGTTTTAATATTATTATTATTAATAATAATAATGTTGGAAGCATTGAGCATATTGTAACTACATTCCCTGTAAAAACATTCTTTGTTGTCATGTTTAAGAATTTAATTTGATATATATATATATATATATTTGTATATATATAATTCAAACACTTTTATAATTTAAGTATCATACGATATATATATATATAAATTATTAATGTTCATAATAAGCCCATTGTAGATATTTTCTTTGAGTAAATAATAAATTACCGACGATCTATAATAGAAATAAATTAACCCAAAATTAATATATGAGTTTAAATCCATTAAATTAAAAACTATTAATATTACTTTGGTAAAAACACATAAATTCTGAAACTTATAAAGGAGTAATCAGGAAATTCAAGACAGCGAAGTCAAAATAAGGAGATCAAGCAAACTCTAAAGGTAAGAATACAGTCAAAAATTGTAAATAGTAATTTCAAACTGATTTTAACGCACACACATGTATATGGGTTTTACTTGTGCTATATTACTTGACAGAACTTTCGTTTAATCAACAGTATTATCGATTTTTTCCCCCATTACTATTTTGAGTACTATAAATCCATTTTTATTTGAAAGTTTCAGTATTATGGTTTATTTTCTTTCTTTCTTTCTTTTTTTTTTTTCTCTATTTTGAATTAAGTTTATATGTTTTTCATTTATTGCTGATTTTATTTTTTTATTTCATTGTTTTTATACTTATATACCTCTTTCAATATATAAGTACATATGTAACTTAACTCTTCGAAAGAGAGAATATTATACGATTGCTTAAAAATTAAATGCATCAAAAGTTTGTTATATTATTTTACTTATTAAAGCATCTATAATAATGTAAAACATTACGTTAAAAAATAATTTGCTGCAGTTTGATCGTACGCAAGTTGATAATAATAAACCGGCGAATATCTTGTAGATCCGGCCTTGCCCGTGTAGATCTGAAACGAAAGGTCGCTTTATCTCGCTGATTAAAAGAGGTACAAGGCTTTTTCTTGAAATTTTTCTTTCATCCGCTCCTAATCTGCTAATCGAAATTTTTTTTTATCCCCTTCCACATCTATTTACTAGCAAAGAAATGTAATGGGATTTTGTTTTAGAAGCAAATATCACGTGCGACTAAAATATTTCTAGTATTACGAATAAACATTCGAATAAAAAAAAAGGATTAATTTTATAAAACGTAAATTTTTGAGCAAAAGAGAAAATGCGATACTTCGCCATACTTAATTTTATTTTCTAGAAAACATAACTTGGTATATATTTTTCAAAACTATCTAACCATATGTATATATATATATATATATATATATATATATATATATATATATATATATATACATATATTAGGTTGGACTTTGAAAACTCGTGGTTAGTTAGTTTTGAAAAATATATATCAAGTTATGTTTTCTAGAAAATAAAATCATATATATATATTCTTTGACAATGCATGCCCCAAGCATGCATTGCTTCTACGGACTCAATCCCGGTACAAAAAGGGTTCAAAATCCCGGTACAAAAATGTCTAAATAATGTTTACTTTTAAATATTGCTTGAAAATTTGTTTCTCTATTTCATTCACACATACACACACAAAACTAATAAAGTATAAAAGCATGTTCAGTTACTTAAATATTTTTGGTTCTCATTTTGCTTAATTTTTTTTCAACTTCATATCCTTCGCAGCTCATTTACAAGGTGTTTATGAACTTTTTTAACAAAAGAAACAGAAAAAAAAAGGCAGAATACACCAAGCTGAGCTTTATTTGCCACATAATCTTACGAACACAATCCTACAGCCAGAAACACAAATTGCAAAGCAAGTCAGCTTCTGAAACGATGTGGATTATTTTTCTACGAAAATATATCTAAATAACACCTAAACAGTTTCTTGGAACTGAAGAAAGAGTAAGTGGAAAAGGTCGCTAACAAAAGGGGTGTGATTTGGGGGTCACTTTCAGCGCTGGGGACAAGGTCAAGGGTCAAGTTCACCGCACCAAGGGTCAACAGGGTCCATCCTTTGTAGTTGCAAACTGTATAACGAGGCCCAAAGACGCCAATTTTTCCCAGAAATCATGCGCTGCGTATTTAAACATCCCCGAAAGTATTCATTCTTGTTTCCGAAGTTTCCTTTCTTTGATTGGCACCCAACAATTCAATGAGCGGCTCTACAAATATGAATTTGAATTATGCTTACCATCAGAAAAAAAGAAAAGAAAGAAAGAAAGGAGGGGAGGACAATTTTTCAACTTTCACGAAACTAGTCTTTTTTTTTTTTTTTAATTCTATTCCTAACTAAATTTCAATCCTCCGAAAGATGGTCTGTTTGCTTTTTATCTACGTTTCGGTGCATTCCTCTTGGCAGATGGGTATTTGAAATTACCACCTGAGAGTAACTGATGGAGTCGTTTGTGTACTTACATTCACATGTGTGTGATCTAGGAAAGGAATATTGATTTAAAAATCCGTTTATAAATTAAATTCATGAATGCCAGGTCAGTGAAAGGAGTAAATTGTCTAGAAATAATCTTCCCAAACTTTTCATCTTGTAAGATTTGAAACATAATCACGTGTTCTAGTGTTCGTTCTTTATTTGGTGTGTTCGCAAAGTCATATAGTTAATTTAGCCATTTTAATATATGCTTATATGAGCCATTTTAATATATGCTTATATGAGCCATTTTAATATATGCTTATATGAGCCATTTTAATATATGCTTATATGAGCCATTTTCTTTTATTTACAATACTTTAGTGAATCTACGACTAACATTGTGCAATATAACAAATAGCACAAATTATTTATGGTTTAAAAAGGATAAATACTACTTTCCTACTATACCACTAATGTAGGTATAATAATATTTGATTACCAATACATTTGTATAATTAATAAATTATTATCAGAATGCTTAGTTTACCATAATGTAAGATTTATGATCATCATTAATAGTTTTCCTAAATTCTGAAACGCACAAAAAATTTCATGCTTCGGGGGAGCGTGGGCTGCTTAAGTTGCTTTTTACAAAATTAACTATAATTTTTTCAGTAATCGATTAGGATTATAAAATAACATGTCAGTGGAGAGTTAGCAATATGATTTCATCAATATAAAATTTTCTTGATTTATAGGCCATAAAAAATTACTTTGCTGGTTTAAAAAAAAAGATGGAATAGTCTCTAGCCTAAGAGGCAATTGAGAATGATCTTTTTGAACCATTGAATTCCACACTGAAACTATTTCACTATGCTAAGAATTCTATATATTCGTTTTATATAGTTTAATGTTGCCAAATATTTTCCGTACTTATAAATCAGTACAATATTATCTCTTCATTATTTGCATTCTAAATTCGATTTGAAAATCCACACATATATATATATATGCTTTTATATGCCAAAGATTCTACTTTAACTTAAATAATAATAATTTGAGATTAATAATTCCTTTACGATTGTGAGCGACAGTCCGAAAGAAATTTGTAATAGAATTATAGCATGTTGTAAGAAAATTGGTGTCAATATCAATGTTAAATTACCTAAAATGTCTTTATCACAAAAATTTCATATAATTCTTATAAAATTTAAGATTGTAACTAATGTTTGGAATACATATATTACTCTAGTTGGTAAGAAATTACAAAAAAATTATGCATAATATTATTGATAAGTTAGAGAGTATTTCCATTTTTAAAGATAGATTTGATATAGTCAAATATATCAATAATGAACAGTTTTATGCTATTTATATCTATAATTTTGAAGATCATTTAAATTTAACTGACATTGAGGATCCTATTAAAGTTCTAAAAAATATTTTTAAGGAATTTAATATTAACAAGACTATTGCATCCTACAAAAGATTATTGCATACACCGTCGTCCTTGTCATTTGACCGAGGTCAAATGTCAATAGTTCTCATGTTGCTTCTAGTGCGACGTAAATAAAACCCATCAATCAATAAATTAGAATCTGTCAAATTTTATTATATTAATTTCAAAAGAAAA
>BMAW01092527.1:28083-43875 GCA_019974015.1 Nephila pilipes | reverse complement strand
TCATACTGTATGAATAATCATATTTGGAATCAGGACTCGAAATCATAGTTAAGAAGTATTCTGAACTGGAATCAAGACTCGAAATGATGGTGAATGGCTGATTATGTTCAGAATCAGGACTCGATCATATTACATGACTTATAGTAGCTAGAATTAGAACTCGAATTTGCGTTTCGACTCGGACAAAATGCCCTCATAAGAAACAATGGCTCATATATGAAGAAAATGGGCTATGCGGTTCTAAGAATTCGCATTAACATATGCGTTAAATTAAAAAATGAAGTGCACCGCTGGGAAGAAAATGATGTTACTTCACTATTTATGCAAAGCAATTTTCGCTTCGCAAATTAGTTTTCTGAAAGGAAATGAGAAAAAATAATGAAAGTGTAGAAACTCAACAACAAATAATTATGAAATACTATAATAAAATCAATAGGGCAAAAGTGAAGCAAACATATAAAATATTCAGTCTTTTTTATTCCTATTTTTAATAAAATATTAATTAAATAAGTATATTAATTATTTTGACTTCCACAGTTTATTTTATAATTTTAGTTATAAACACTTTAAGAAATGGCAACTGAATTTTTTCGGTTAAAAGAAAATATTTTTCTACGTAAAATACCTCCAAGCATTATTAAAAAAAATATTTTCGTTTAATAAAGACACTCACATAATTTAAACGAAATTGGAATTAATCGTGTTATAGAGTTAATGAAAAATATTTTTAGAGTACAGGAGTAATTTTCCCATAGTTACTAAGATTTTTAAAAACAATTAAAAAAAAAACATTTATCTGTTATTTTAAAAATTGATCAAACTATGTTCTTTAACGATCATAACGAACGATTAACGATAACTTTTAATGATCACTATGTTCGTTAAAATCATTAAGCTGCTAACCAATGATAAAATTAATAAATCAGGTAAAGTAAATGGTCATTTCAGGAAATTATGTATTTTTTGGTTAAAATATTCCACATTTATTAGAAATCAATTATTACTCTTTCTATCTGTGATAGAAAATATATACTTTTAATCCAATAGACGCCTGAATATTTAAATGGGACTGAAACAAAACAAATTGAATGTATGATGAACCCCATAATTGTAAGTTTCAGCTCAATGCCAATTACGTCACCCTAACTAATACTTCATCCTCAAGATTCGAAACCATGCCGAACAATTGATTGATTGTTTACAAGCGTCTCTTTAGAAGCAACACGAGGGCTGTTAGCAATGGATCCCATCATTTTGAACCACGGTAAAATAAAGAGAATGAGGTCTGCGCTGGCAGCCAAATTTTCACATCTTCCCAATTTGAAGACTTTGAGTTCTGATAGATTCAACATGCACCCCCCCTCCCCGTAAACTTAAACAGGAAAATGTTAATATTTTTCATTTTTCAACTCCGTTATAGCCAATTAACAGTTTTAAACTTTAGAGAGGTACCCAATAAAGAGACTCAATCGATACAGCGACACCAGAATAAATACATTTGCTTACCTGTACTGACTAGGTTCGTTGGAATGCGTTGCTCGAAGTTTAGTGACTAGAACTCTGATGATGTTGCACAAAAAGATAAGGTTAACCTAAAATACATTTTAAATTGGTTTCAATTACAATACAAGCAATATAATTACACATGATAAAAATGTTACATGTATTACATTCCAAATCATCAGAAGAACACTTAATTGAATAATATTTATTTAATGAATCAAATTATTAATAAAATAAAATCATATAAGTATTTCGTTGGTTTTTAATACAGTAATGTTAGAAAATTCTAGTCATGTTATTCAATAAGCGAACAACAAAGTGCATCAGTTTATGAAGTACAAATGAAAAATTAAATGGGGATTATTTAATAAATCTCAAATAAATAAATAGTTAATTAAAAATAAAGTTAAATAAAATTTAAAAAAATGGATCTTGATTTGAATTACTCTTAATAAGTTTACTCTAAGCTACATTTTTGTATTTTAATAAATATAGTTGATACACTCCTTTTGTAAATGCAAATTATATTTTAAATGCCTTACTTATAAATATGTATAGTGATCGTATAAAATAAACTTTTGTTTCTAATGAAACGCAAGGATATTGAAGGTGTGTTTAATTATTACAAAATTAACCGATATACCACGACAAAATTTATCCCGCAAATTAAGAGATCCTTGTATATATGATATATGTGATTTTAGGAAGCTGAAATTGAAGTAATTCACCGAATCGTATCATTTGAATTATTATCCCAAGATATCGTAAATTTTTAATTATTACTAATATGATCGCTCTATATAGAAACTTAATTTTTACTTACTATTCATAAAGGTACCAGGAAACGTGGGATAAAATAATATACCTTATTTAAAACTCTTTCTTTTTATAACATTTACATTTTAAAAATTATCTGCGGAGCTAATAATGATATTTTATAAACATTTTATGGAGCTATAATAGATTTTTTTAGAGAAAAAGTTTTTTTTCCCCTTTCAGTAGAATATGGGTATGATTTTTCAGATATTTTTGCATTTGGTACCATTTTTAATAAGAACTGCCCATAAAAGTATACAATATTTTTGTTACTCCTCATATAGAAAACAATACACAAAATATAGAGAACAAGCCTTTTTAGTGATATTACTATATACTTTCAATGAAAAATTACAAAATATTGTAATTTAGGATACTTTAATAATTTTACCTTTTTTTTTCTGTAAAATAAATTATCTCTTAATGCGTATCTATTTCTTAGAGAAAAAATATTTTCTGTTCACCATATGAATAAGTAACCTTTATAGAAGCATATTAAATTTAGAGCCATATTGAGTAATAATTTTCTTTAAAATAGTACCTAAATGCAAATACATCTCAAAAATCAACTCCATATATAACTAAGAAAGAAATAAAATTTTATGAAATATTACTTTTATTAATCTATAGAATGATCAAACCATCATTAACAGGCAGAAACAAAACCTTAGATCTACGAATAGTTTGAAGAAATATGTGTCACAAAAACGGGGCGTCTAGATATAGTATTCCGCAATTCCCTCGCATTCTCTGGTACCCTATTCTGAAGTCTTCTCTTTCTTTATATCCCTAATATATATATATATATATATATATATATAATTATTTAGAATTAAATAAAACAAGCCGAGGTGAAGTTGAGGTTTAACTGCTGTTTTTATTTCATTTTTGTTGAGAGAAGAGAGACCATAGCCTTACAGCTGGAGATACAACTCCACCATTTCGAGAGCGCAGAAGAGAGCGGAAAAGCAATCTTACATTCTTGTTTTAACAAAGCAGTGCAGTATCGGCTTGCACGGCCGAAGTGAAAAGAGAGAATTTTTTTCTTGCATTTCTTTATATACAAGGGGCTTCCTCCTTAGATCACGTGGTATAAGTGCAGGGATTCTTAGGGACTAGCTGCAGGTTTAGTAGAGAGTAAGGAATTTTTAAGGATTAGCTGCAGGCAGAAATTCCAGTAGAAGTTATCCTTACAACTCTGAATCCGTGGGAAAAGCTGACATTACAGGTCTTAAGAGGGCGTTATTTCATAAACTAAATGTAAAAAAAGGAAAGGTGTGAGGAAATAAGAATAAACGATTCTCTTTTAAGTGAAAGAATGGGAAAAATTAGGAAATTAAATTGCTATTCAGTGAAACTGTTGCAAATTAAAGTTAAATCAATACACACACACACACACACACACACACACACACACACATATATATATATATATATATATATATATATATATATTTATAGTCACCATCTAGTGTAATACTTTACATATCTCTATGTCTTTCTTTATCTTTTGAGCTTTCGAAGGCCGTAATCGTAGAACTCAACAAATTGAAACCTATCTACTCCAAACTGCAAATTACTTCCTTCTACTGCTTCAAAAAATCAGTCAAATTAATATGAATAGCAGTAATTAAAAATATTATGTACATAAAAATAAATTAAAATGTAGAATGAATTTCAATCAGATATGTCGATTATTTCTTAAGAATAATTAAGACTTTGTAATACCCTCTAGAGTTTTTTCATACATTTTTCGATTTGAAAAGAGGTGTTTGTGTCAGTAGTAAATATTACCGAAAAAAAAGTGTTTCAATTATTATAAGAGAATACTTCGTTCACATTAATTTTATGTATATCTTATGTTAATAAAATATAGGTCTTTTGAAAAAACATGAAAAGCGAAATCCTGCAATGTTTATTTACATCGTTTTCTTAGATAAAAAGGTTGTATTTCTACTTATTCAAACATTGTTTTCCCACAGAAATTTCAAAACAAATACATTCCATTGCTTTCCTAGAATCAATCTTACTATTTTTATGCAACGTACACAGTTTTTTAAAGTATTTTATGCTTTATAAAGATTTCTTTTCAATATTGCATTCAAAAATATGCGCGTAGGAGCAAATAAAGAGAACACAGGTATGAATACAAAAAATGTATCATCTTAAGAATAGATTTTATTTTGGCATTAACCTATTTTTCAACGTTTTGTATTTTTTTATATTTACTTATGGTGCTTGAAAACTTAAAATGTCAAACATATATACGTAGGTGGTATAGATAAGCTAAGAATATGCTACTGAATACCTAGAATCGCTTTTTGTTATGAAGTGGAAACTCCGCGTTTTACTGGTAACAAGAATTTCGCAGACTTTTTGTTGCGTTTTTAGATGTATCAAATGTACTTCTTTATCTTACTGAATCGCAAAAGCTTATGTTTGAAAATTTCTTAAGTATCTTAAATTCGTCTTCTTTTACTATTTTATTAACTTATTTTTAGTCATGCTAATTTATTTTATCTTTATAATCTCCATGTATTGCTTAATTATTTTTTTTATTTTTAAATCATTTGCCATCTTGAAATGCAAAACATATTTCGTATCTTGCTTCTTCGAAAAAGCTTCGCTTTGAAAGTTTTACGAATTTCTTGCATTCGTCTTTCATCTGCTTTTATTCTTGAACTCTTTCTTTATTTATTAAAATATTTGTTATCTCTATTTTAAGCACATTTATTTTTAATATTTTGTTTTGTTTTCATTCTTTTAAATTTCAATTCCTTAAGATTTTTGATTATTCTTGATTTTTACTTTAATTACTTTACTTAATTTATTTTCTTTTTAATTTGCCCTTTCGTGCATCTCTTAAGTTTTTTAATTTATTTTTAATTATTTTATTTCATTTATTTTCTTTTTAATTTACCCATTCATTCATCGTTCAAGTGAAGCACTCATTGAATACGAATATTTTCATATTTGCACGATGGTTTAAAAGCATCTTTCACCGATTAAGTGAAAGAACACGAAGTTAAAAATCATATAGATATATTTAATTAAGAAAAATGAGTTCTTATATTTCAATGAAAAAAAAACATATAAGTTATGTTAGTTTTTCTTCTTCAAAACTCTAAGAATTAAAAGTGGAGATTTGTGGCTAAGTTGGACTTAATATTGAAGTAATAACTCCCTAATGGTTAAATAATCGGGATTGTTTATTATTAACATGACATATTCAGAGAAGCAACACGAAGACTATTTGTATCGGACCTCGTAATTTTGAACCTCAGTCAAGTAAAGAGGACGACACCTGAGCTAGCACCTTCCTCTCCAAACCTTAACACCACGTCAACGGGAGGACTTTGAGACACGACGACGGATTTAATGTGGATCAGCCCCTGCTACATGGCAAGTCTTGAGGGGTATCAGGGTTCGAGACCACGACTCGACGAAATAAACGGCGGCCATGAGTTCTCAACCATGGCCACTAGGCTACCGCAGCCACCTCTAAAGAGTACACAAATACGATTTTTCATTTACAATTGTGATAACGTACAGTAATATAATAACCCCATTTCAATATTTTTCCTGAGAATACATAAAATCTTTTTCAAAATAGTTTAAAATTTGAAATTTTAAAAATATATATAGAAAATAATCGATCTCTAAAGAGAATGTTACTCGTTATTTTAATGCAATAAAATTGAAATTAAAATTATTGCAGTCAGGGCAAAAATATGACAAATCTTTATTGATTAATTTTTAATGTATTTAAATCATTGCACGTATCACAAAGGTCTGTCAAACTTCCTCTCCTTGTAATGGAATAATTTTTTTTTCCTCACCTTTCACGTTTTATTTAAATTTCCTTTTTAGTTGAAGGATCCGCCGCTTGGCGTCGTTATAGTTCATTTCGTGTTCTTAAGGCCTACATTTGGCGAAAGAAGTGACAATAGCTTATAAAGTATACATTTCTGTCCACATTTTTTGCTTACTCATTCAATTTAGTTTTATGTTTCGGATGTATTTGATACATTTCGGTATTATTAAGGCATTGTATTTTTGAGATTTCATGTAAACATTTAACCCAACATAAATTTGTCTGTAATTTCCCTTATACTTCTCAAATTCTAGAAATTTTCCAGTTAAAAGAGAAGAGGTCTTAATTAGGATTTTATACATAAGGCTTTTGTCTTAGTCTATACATTTCCCATTATTTCAGTTACGAAGGGAATGTGTAAATGACTCTTATTCTTACATGGTCATGTTATAAGAGTTGTGCCAGCTATGCAAAAAATTAAATGAATCCTTTATTACATTATAACCTTGCACATTTTGAAAATTAGCGATACGAAAACTCAGACCAGAAATATATGTAAAATATTTAAATTTAAGCCCAAATGTCTGCAGGTAATTCATAATTGGAAGCGTCAACAAATGCAGGTTCAAAGTTATTCTTGTAAAAGGATGTTTAAAATATTACACAATTTTTTTATTACATACAAGCTTCATTGGAGCATACCAATCCAAAGTATCTACCAATCAACTTTACAACAGTAATATCAAAGAAAATTTGAGAAGAGAAAAATTGTGTGTGTGATATTGATGATGTGATATCTAACAAATCGCTTTAAAAGAATTTCTATGCACCGTTTCACAATAACTGTCAGAAAACTCATCAGACAGGTTATTAGCATTTTTAGAAGGCTTTTATTCATCGCAAACAGTTCTCTATAAATTCTCTTAATTACATTTCTTTAATACAATTAATATCAAATTTTATGAAAAGTTATTTCTAATCAAACAATTCCTCAACTCTAAATATTGACACGCATATAGTGATCCTCAACTCAAAATATCTAGAAATAATTTAATCTTCTTTACCATACTCTCTCAGAGAGAAAAATTGTCTTTTATCGATCGCTACAACGTTTCCGCCTCTATAAAATTACGCCTACTCTCACAAAAATCACTCTCATTCCATCTTAAACACTTTCCAACTATCGAATCAATCTAGTTAATTAATTTTCTAATAAATACTGCTGAGGAATAAGAAATAATCTATATATTACTCAGCTTTTTTGCCTTTCAAAAGAGCCTTGATTCAAAACCGAAACTAAAAACATTAACATCGCTTCCTCACAATTTTCAACCATCAAATGGGTTATTGTTTTAATCAATAACAAATTGGCCATTCAAAATAAATAAATAAATAAATACAAAAAAATTATAAATAAATAAAAAAGATATTCCTGACCATTCCTTAATCAATAAATAAATGAATGAGTAAGTTCGAGAACGAGTGAGTGAGTTTTGAGTTAGTGCGTGAGTGTGTGTTTGAATTAGAAGATGAATCAATAACATTTTCGTTCCAGTGTCCCTTTGGTGGTGAAATCTGTTCTTTGCATTGCATAGAGCAATTGTATCTCTTTTTACTTGTTTACTTTAATATTTTATTCTGTCAAATTTTTTTAAGAATATTTTCATTCGTAGAGCTAAAAACAGTCTGAAATACAAATTCCGATGCCTACAAAAACGAAATTTGTAATCTTTACGAACTAAATCTTCTACTCTTCAAATTAACGATCTTTATCTATAAAATGCTATTATAGATATAGGTAAATTTATGCATGTATCTTAATAGCCTTGCCTCAAATCTTAGCTTAACAACACCGTCATTTAAAAACACTAAAATTTTTTAGACACTACATTTTCGTGGCTGTTTATTTCAACTATCGAGATTCAATTAAAGTTCATTCACTAGGTAATCAGTAGATTAAGTAATTAGGCAATCAAATTTTTAAAATAAGTTTCTTCTTATTTAAGAATAATTGAAAATTAATATTGGTTTTACGAATGCGAAGCACAACACCTCCACATGAACTCAACCAAAAGTAAAATGAAAATTCCAACTTATTTGAATACCTTTAACACGGTGCGCGAAACAGGAACAATTACGCCGAACCTAATTGCAATATCAGCAATCTGATCTGAATATATATATATATATATATATATATATATATATATAGCTGAATTTAAATATGGTCGCATCAGCTTGAGAGACGATGAATGTTCGGGGCGTCAAAAAACTACAACCACTGACGATAACGTAGCGCTAGACGACTGCCCAATTACAACGAGGAAGACAGTAGAGACCAAGAACATGTTCATAGAACGTGATTGTCACATATTGAATCAAGACTTAGGGCTGAGAAAGCTGTCTGCGCGTTGTGTGCCGAGTTTTGCTTCCGTTAGACCAAAAACGTGTTCGAATGAGGATTTCGAACGCTCTGCTGGCGCAATTTAAAAACAATCAATCACCGATTTTGGCACCGATTGCTGTAGATGTATGCACCATTATACGCCCGAAAACATATGCAGTCAAAACAGTGGATTGCGAAGAAGGAATCGGCTCTAAAAAAAGCAAAGACTGTTTTTTTCGGCTGGGAAAGTGAAGGCGACTGTTTTTGGAATAGTTATCTTTATCGATTATTTTCAAACAGGAAAAATCTTTACAGGAACATACAACGCATCATCAACTACTTGACAAGCTGAAATCAGAAATTGAGGAAAAACAACCACATTTGCGGAAAAAAATACCTCAATTACCAAGACATTGCCCCGTCTCACACCTCTGTGGTTGTCATGGCGAAAATACACGAAACTCGATTTGAACTGCTTGAGCACCCTCCATATGCACCATATCTAACCCCTAGCTACTCATTTTTGTTCCCTTATCTAAAACTTGGGCTCGGAGGACAGAGATTTTCGTCAAATGAGGAGACCATCACGTAAGAAAATTATTTTGCACAGATAGATGTCGAGTACTGTTTGGACGGGTTAAAGAGATGGGAGTACCGTTGGGAGAATAATGTAGACTTACAAGGAGACTGTGTATAAAAATAAAAATAAATTTCAAGAAAAAATGTCTTGTATCTTTGTTAGTTCGGAAATGTTTCAGACCACCCTCGTATATATATATATATATATATATATATATATATATACTACAGAGCTAATTTAAATAAGGTACAGTTTATTCACAAATCTGAATTCCCAAAGCGTATAACGTCAAAGAAAAGCCTTTAAAATTAGTTAAAGAAACTTATGTTGAGTCTTTTTCTCACTCCAACTATTCTAACACCTTTTATATTTGAATCAATTAAAACAGTAATTAATGCTTTTCAGTTGTAATTACGCAACTTTCTAAAAGCCTCATTTTGGTTCCGTAAGGAAAAGTTTTACATACACTGAGCCGTAAAATTTCTAAATTAAATAGAATTCTAACGTATTTTGGCTATTGAAAATTCTATGTAAACAAAGAGGCTCATTAATGTGAAATAAAATGTTCTCAAAAATGGTAATAAAGTGTACTTTAGCTAATAGATAGACATATATTGAACTTATTAAGATACCAAAACTTTTTACATAATTAAGTACTTGAAATTAAGTTATGTATGCAGATAATATTTCATGAAATTAATGATATATTTCAAAGCTTTTAGCGAATGAAATTTTTTTATTAGTACAAAATGAAAGCTACTAAGCTAAAATTTAATTTTTTCTCATTCCTCAGTTTTTGATAATATTATCATTCTTAGACTAGTACTAGATTCTCTAAAATAAATCTCTTTGTTCTCTTTTTTCCTTTATTTTTGATTCCTTTGAAAATATTGTCGGCAGGCATAAATTTCATTAAATGTCATACTGTTGAGAATAATATGTTTTAATTCGTTTATAGAGGAAGGTGCTTTTAAGGAGGAAAATTTGATTACCAGCAAACTTGTCATATTAGGTGCATTCATTATCCATTCGTAGCTTTCCACTGGAAATGCCCAGCATCTGAAAAGTATAAAAACAATCAGATTATATTTAAAGAGATAATAAATTTAATTTGCTCTTTATTTTATTCATTTCATTCAAAAAAGTATATAACAATTTTTTTTTGGATTTCTATCAAATCTAGCTACTTACTCTGGAGAGGTTTTTATAAAGAGTTATGCAATTATATGGATTAGAAAAATTCATAAAAAATGACTCAAATTATTTTTCTTTCTTTCATGAATATATATCAAATGCTACACACTGTGAAATTGTCTTAAATTACTTATTAATTATTGAGAAAATAAAGAAAACATATTTTTACTATATCAATTTATGTTATACTCGTAGTTATTATCATAATAACTATTCTATAATTTTCTTCCTGCTTCATTTTTTCCTATCTGGAAGATTTTCTTAATTATAAAAACAAATTTATTTTTGAAGCATTTACAATTTTAAAAGGTATTGAAAGTAATGAATTATAATCGCAAAAAATATCTAGCGTACTTTTAACAGAAGCATGTCTAAGTGGAAAAAGACAATCAAAGGTTTCCAATCTTTTTTGACCTTCAGTTCCCTTCTCGAAAATAAGTTATTCAATTCCCCATTTTACTCACGCAACACGGACTCACATTTTTAAAATCAAAAATCAATAGTTGCCCAATTACATTGGGTTGTAGTAACCTTTTTCTAGCAGCAATTCGATAAAGCTCTTCTAGTATATAAAATTATATATTAAAAACCAAGTAGTCAAAGACTCATTTCGAGTAAAAAAGTACTCACTAGAGCTATAATGTATCAGTTCCTATTTTTAATACAGACTGCTCTTGATTAAAAGACTCCTAGAACTTTTTGTTCAAACGTGTGTTCGATAGTTTTCTAAATTATTCAAGTTTTTTGAGCTTTAACTTGTAAATTTTTCTCAGAGACGGATGTAATGTGTCTTCAAGACCCCCTAGTATTCTTTAATGTCAATCGGTGAGCGACCCCAGCCTCGGCACAATAATGGAGTTCATGTCTATCCCAAACCAATCAAATAAAAAATTTTTTATTTAATGCTATCACAATCAAGAGTATTCCAACTAATACTCTTTTCCTGTACTTCCCATAAGGGAAACCAAAACAGTGTTGCACAATAGAACAGTTAATTCACCCTTTTTCACCCTCTCCCTTTCCATCCTGCAACAACAAGTCGAAACGTTCAAACAAACTTTGGTTCCCTCGTAGACGGCGTGTTCGTGAAGATCCTTCGTTACTCTTTCCCTCTTTCTCCGCCCTTTTTTTTTTTACATTTTTACTATTTCCCCTTAAAGAAGTAAAAAGTTTTCTCTAATTTTTGCTTTCTATTTCAACTATTAAAAATGAAATTCATAAAATGTATTTTGATACAAAATAAATAAATGAAATCTCTCCTGCAATCCCGTTATTTGACCAAACAGTAGTCTTAAACGCTACTATGTGAAGGTAGCAAAAGAGGCATCGTGAAAAAAATGAGAGGGAAGAAGGAATAATAATAAAGTAAAAAAAATTAATACAGGTGGAAAAAAGGAGAGCAAAATATTAAACGATATTCATAGATAAATAAAAAAAGGGGGAAATAAAAATTAAAATTTATTTTCTCTCTATCTTTCTCCTTTCATCTACAATGTGTGTCTATACACAAGTTAATAAGTTACTTTAGTCTTTACTTTTTCATGGCATAAGAAAACAGAGTGATTAAGGTTTCTTCTGTACCGGTACTGGACCAAGTACTTGGTTGCAGCAGTTGGGAACTACTGTTACGAATCATCAAATAAAAACACATTAGTTTGATAGGAATTGTTTGAGATCAATAAAATCCAGCGGAATAAAAATGTATACTTTTGCGTAGCAGTTCCCGGATTCAACACAAAAAGTTAATAATTAATTAAGCTCAAAAAGAGGTCATATCTATTTCTACAGACATCAATTTTGCTTTTAAAATATTTGATTGTAAAAATGGAAAAATTTATCTATAGAATTTAATTTAATGTCCAAAGGGAAAAAACAGAAGCTAACAATGATATCTCTATCAATAGATGGTTGTCAATGATCCGTATCCAGAATTACTGTTTATCATAAAATTACATTTTAGAAATTTGTAGCATCCAATGCTTTATCCGATAGTATAAATTACGGATGGTAACTTTATGCTATTAAAATTCGTCTAAGATAAAGTGACTGTGTAGAAGAGGAACAAATTATCTTCACTATGTCAAAAAGTGACAAAAATTGGAGATTAAAAAAAAAAAAATTAAAGAAATAAATAATTGAAAAATTTAATTACGTAGCTTCAAATTGTATAAGTAAAAAAAACTCTAACGAAACCTTAATAACAATAAGCCTTTGAAAAATGTATTAGAAATACGTTAAAGAAGTAAAAATTGCATTACTTGTCATCCTCTGTTGTTTTTCGAAGTATGGCGTAAATTCCCACTGGAACAATAGGCATCACTAGAAGTAAAAATTGATATATATATATATATATATATATATATATATATATATATATGCACATAAATTTAAATTTTATTGCTTCAAGGGGAAAGAAATGTTTATGTGAAGTACGGTTTTTTTAATGTAAAGTCTTTCTGAAAAAATTAAAAAATTCAGTTTAAAATGTTTCAATTTTAAAATTTTAGTTTTCAAAACTCTTTATGGGAATGGATGATATACGCCCCACTCCATATCTATCTATATATATATAGGTTGTTAAGAATTTCATGGGCAAAAATATAAAGGGTGATAGAAAACACCTAAATAAGCAATTTTCAACATACAATGCATTGGCGGATAGGAAGCAGTGAGCTGTTAGATGGCAGTGTAATAGAACGCAAAAAGTGAGAGTTTTCTTACACGTCGTCATTTTTACAGTTAATTTCTGGAGGTATGGCCTTTTGCTGATTACTGTTCATCGCCATGTCTGTAGAAATATACGGTAGAAATGTTGATGTGTAAGAAAACTATACGCTTTCCATTAAAGCGCCATCTATCGGTTCACCGCTTGCTTTCCGCCTATACCTTGCACAGGAAAAATTAAATAATTATGATGTCCGCTGCCGATACCCCTCGCGTTGTTTCTAGTGCGACGTTAATAAAACCGAACCCAACCGAAACGAAAATTGATTGTTTAGATATTTGCTCTCACCCCTTAAATTTTCCCATGGGTTTCGAAACAAGCTATGATATTATAGAAGAATATACATGTAATATATATAGAAATATACAAGCATTATTGTTATGAATGGATGTATTTAACTGTTCATTACGTTCTTAGCATAAGACAATTAGTTCAGTATGTTTAAAAATTAATATTTCTTTAGAATCGAATAACAGGTAGTTAACAAAAGCTACTAATTCTAAAAAAGCCTTCGAAGACGAATTAGAATTCCCAGCAGTCACTCATTTTCTTCTAACATTTATCAAGATTTGAGACACGCTTGTATAGTTCTTATTAACCTGTAGTATGTCCCACGATGAGAAACAGTTTCAAATAAGTCTATCAAAATTTCATGACAGAAACAAGCTGATTATTTAATTAAAGATCACATGTGTAAAACAGTTGAGGCACTTTTAAATTTGTTTTCACTCTGACTCGTCCTGGTTGTGGATAATGGGGTCCTAACTCAAGTGTCCTCTTCGTCATCTGATCGTTTGTCAAAATTAGGAAGCGTATGGTCTGTGGATAGTGTACCATTGTGTCGTATAAACGAAAATAGCGTAAGCATTCATTACATTATATATAATATTTATATACATAAGATAAAATTTTGGAATGAATTTTGCTTTCAACGTTTTATAAATATGATAATCAATGGGAAACATTTAATTTTAAAAATATTCTTCAATTATATTGTTTTCTTAAATATAAATATCCTATTAAGAGAGGTGAGAAAATTTATCAACATCAATAAGCACTGACTTTTGATATAAGAAATAAATATATGATAATTGTAGAAAAAAATATTGAAGTTAAAAATATACATCATTATATAATTGAAAAATAAAATGAAAAAAAAAAAAAAAAAAAAAAAAACTGGTGTCCGTGCTTTTATGCAATTAAAGCAAACTTATTCAATTAATGAATACAAATGAAACAAAAATAAACTCTTGAAGATTTTCATTAACAATATGAATTAAATTGTATAATGTTACTATTGTAGTATTTATTTGTTATAGTATGAAAAAATAAACGAGTAAATTGTGTCTCTTATTGATTTCTTAGTATTGAGAAATAATATTTTAAATTTGTAGTTTTGAATTTATTGTGAACAAATTATAATTTTGAGAGAAGCGTAATTTTTCTGGTTTTGGCTTTTGTCGGCAGTTTAACAGTTCATACATTTAAAAAAAAAAGATTTTAATTTTTTATTTTTTCATAAATTACAAAATAAATCTTAGAAATCAATATGAAGATAAATATATTTAAATTCCATGCTATTTCAAGCAAGATTGTTATTAAAAGGATTTTTTTAAGTCTTTTATTTTCGTAAATTAATGGTACATGTAAAATAAACAGAATGTTAATGATTATAGATATTTAGATATATTTTAAATTAAGCTAACAAAGAGATATGAAGTTTAATAACTTGAAATTACAAATATTTTTTTCTCGTCATCTCTAAATATGTTAAGGTATTTTAAGAATAAAAGAGTACATCGTAAAAAAATGTAAAATTAATCAAATATTTTAAGTGATTAATTATAATATGCATTATTTCATAGATGTAACACCACAGAATGGCAACAGCATCTGAGCAACACTATCTTTCGTCAAAAACAGGTACTTTTTGAACCACCCTCGTTTATTAGAAATACGAAATCTCCTGTGCGCTGTTTCAAGTAATATCTCTCGTATCTATCAGTCTATAGTCTTTCTTCTAATTTGCTTTAGGAACACGCTTACAAAGAAAAACTGGAAAATGCAGCTCAAACCTGTTTCATAAACTTTCGAAATTGAACAGAGGCCCTCGTTTGAAAAAATATAATCAACAGAAAACAATAAAATCATGCAACATTTTGTAACACAAAAAATCAGGAGCCTCACAGTATTTAAGTTACATATGTTTCAAAAATCAAATATTAAATAGGATGCTTAACAAGCATTGGATATCAAAAATCATTAAAAAGTTTTAAGAAATTCCATTATATACATTTTTTGAAGAATATGTAGATGACCTGAAATACCATTTTGATAATGAGATACCATTGCTTTTAAAGTATTCTTTAATAACTGCAAAAAAAGTTCAGTGCCAAAAATAGTAGTCATTATCCATCGTGCCTTCTTAGAAAATGTGTGCGACCTTCATTGCACTTCCCACTTTCTTTAGGAACTATCGCATTTCGTTCCTCTACCTCCTCATAATAATGAGTTTTCGAAGAATGGTGATTTTTTAAACTCTGTTTGTTCTCGTTGCTTAATAGAAAATTTAAATGCTAACCAAATATACTTATGTTACGAATAATTAAGTGTTTTCGAGTTACTTAATTTGTTAAGTTGTTGCTTTAGTAGGAATAGAAAGAAAGATGCAATTAAAAAGGGTGTTTTCTTTTGGGGATTCTATTAATTAGAAGATAACATTAATGTATAAAACGAATTGAAGGTCACACTGTTCGGAGTATAGAGTGTTTTAT